>PVJC01043393.1:0-14547 GCA_004026665.1 Murina feae
CTTGGGACAGACGTTCTCCTCCGCTCTCCGCCCGCACAGGTCCCGCCGCCATGCCTCGCTCCGGGCTCCGCGCAGCCCTCCTGCTGCCGCCGCTGCTGCTGCTCCGCGCGGTCCTGGCCGTGCCCCTGGAGCGGGGGGCGCCCAAGGAGGGCAGCCCCGCGACCGAGAGCCCGGTGAGTGGCCCTGCCCCGCTCCCCAGCCCGATGATCGCAGGGGGGCTGCAGCCCCGCGGACGCCTGGCCCCCGGGGGTGGGGGTGCTCCCCCCACGGACACGGCCATTCTCTGTCGCCCCCGGGCTTTGAGGTGGTGAAAAACTGGGGCGATGGGGGGCGGGGGGCGGTCCCTGACTCTGAACTGTTGGGGAATCAGGCCAGATGTTCAGTGAAAAGTCGGCAGCAGCTCCCCCCGCCCCCCGCCCGGCAACACCGCACTCCTACGCACACACCTAAACCTCTCTGTTTTGGGGGAGCGTTGTGTGTGTGTGTGTGTGTTTTAAGACTCCCCCTCCTCAAGCAGGAATTTGAACAAAAGAACTACATTTCCCAGTAGCACCTGAAACAGGTGTTGTGTTTTAGCTAACTGGGCAGTTCTCACTTCCTGGAGCTCCTGGGAGTGGTAGTTCCAATGGCAAAGAGGTTGTACACCGCCCCGTGCAGTGATCCCAGCAGGTTTTTATCCAACACTAGGAAACCTTAGGTCTTAGGGCGTGCGGGACTCGGAACCTGAAAGATTTCCTCCAGAACCCTCCCACTGGGGACAGGCACGTCACTGTCTCCGGAACAGGCTGTGCCAGGCTCCTGTGTGGCAGGTCCCCACCCAGTGACTTAGGCTTCTGTCCAGCGGAATCTTTGCAGACACAGAAGGGCACCCTTTTCCTCATTCACTCCACACATTTTTTATAAAATATATTTTATTGATTTTTTTTTTACAGAGAGGACGGGAGAGGGATAGAGAGTGAGAAACATCGATGAGAGAGAAACATGGATCAGCTGCCTCCTGCACACTCCCTCCTGGGGCTGTGCCCGCAGCCAAGGTGCACGCCCTTGACCAGGTGCACACCGTTGACCGGAATCGAACCTGGGACCCAGAGCTTCATGTCTGTCTTGTTCACTTGCTGTGTTCCCTATAGCAGCACCTGCCACGTGGTAGGGGCTCAGTGGATGCTAATTGAATGAATGAATGAATGAATGAATGAGTGAATGAATGAATGAATGAATGTTCTGTGCTCGCCAGTAAGTACCAGTGTGTCTGCTGGCTAAGCCCCACCCTGTGAGCGGTGTTGGGCTTGTGTTTGCCCTTGTGACACACATTCTGCCCCCACAACAGACCTGGGCAGAGGTAAGAGCTGTGGCCTGGGGGTCAGCAGGTTCCTGGGTTACAGAGCAGCTGGGGATTAGAACTCATGTGCTGGCTGCAGAGCCTTAATCAGGGGGTGGGAGGGGGGGCGAGCCCCCTGCTCCAAGTGGGGGCCTCTCTAGGTCCCTCCGCAGATGCCTCGGGGAGCCGGGTGTGGGCCCCACCTTCAGGCAGGGACTGAGCTGTCTGTCCCTCTTTGTCTCCGCAGGACACGGGTCTGTACTATCACCGCTACCTCCAGGAGGTCATCAACGTGCTGGAGACAGACGGGCATTTCCGAGAGAAGCTGCAGGCCGCCAACGCGGAGGACATCAAGGTGGGGCTGGGCGCGAGGCGCGAGGGGCAGGAGGGGACGCGGGTTCAGAGGGCAGAGTTTTGGGAAGGACCGGGTTCCTTAAAGGGGCCACGTGGCTCCAGCCCTCGCAAAGGGGGACATTGCTTCTCCAGGTCACACACCTGGGAAGGGACTTGGGGAGCACAGGGGGTGTGGGTAAGCCCCCGGGGCAGGTGTCACAGGCTCCCAGCCTCAGCTCTGCCACTTACCAGCTATGTCACTGCCCCTTGCTGTGCCTCAGTTTCCCCATCTGTAAAATGGGGTATTGCAGAACCTGCCCCTCGGGGTTCCAGGGTGGATGATCCCAGGTTAGACCTGTACCGGGTTTCGACAGCCACAGTAGGCGTCCTTAGTGTGTGTGAGCGCTCAGCACTGAGCACAGTGCTTTCTGTGTGAGAAGCATCAGCCCTGATCGTCTCCTTTTCACAGAAGGGAATGCTGAGGGCCTGCGTGCAGTGTTTGTCCGTCCCGTGGGCCCGGATCTCACCTCCGGAGCCCAAAGCCCACGCCCTGTCCCCTTCCCCAGGCAGCGCCCCAAGTCCCTGCACTGCTCCATCCCCCATCCCACCACACACACTCCCTCCCTGGATGCTGTCAGAATGTCCCTTCTGCCTGGCCGGTGTGGCTCAGTGGTTGAGCATCAACCTATGAACTAGGAGGTCACGGTTCGATTCCCGGTCAGGGCACATGGCCGGGTTGTGGGCTTGATCCCCGGTGTGGGCACGGCAGGAGGCAGCCGATCAGTGATTCTCTCTCATCACTGATGTTTCTCTCTCCCTCTTCTCTCGGAAATCAATATATATATATATATATATATATATATATATATATATATATATAGTATATTTTATTGACTTTTTACAGAGAGGAAGGGAGATAGAGAGTTACAAACATCGATGAGGGAGAAACATCCATCAGCTGCCTCCTGCACACCTCCCACAGGGGATGTGCCCGCAACCAAGGTGCATGCCCTTGACCGGAATCGAACCTGGGACCCTTCAGTCCGCAGACCGACTCTCTATCTGCTGAGCCAAACTGATTAGGGCTAAAAATATATATTTTTAAAAATGTCCCTTCTAGAGGAGCCATCCCAAGTTCTCCAAAACCTGGGCCCAGGAGAAGCCCCAGAACCTAGAACTGGTGGGGAGGCAGCCCTGCTCCCCCGCAAAAAAAACCTCCCCGCATTCCTGGGGCCCTTTTCTGTCCTTGTCCACTCTGCCCCTGAGACAGTTGAGCCCAACCCTTCCCACTGCCCATCTGGGGAAACTGAGGCACAAGAGGCCACTGGGCTTGCCCCAAGTTGCACCACTGAGAAGCGAAGTCAGAAACAGAGGCCTCTTGGGCGGGCAGGTTCAGGGGCGGCCGGTGCCGGGTGCCAGCCCCAGCCCCACCTGCGCTCCCAGGGTCCGTGCTGCACCCCGTGTGCCTCGCTTTCCTTCTCAGAAAACGGAGGCTGGTAACACCGTCTCCGCTGTGAGGGTGGTTGTGCAAATCAGCGATAATTGCCCCACGGTCTCTCTAGGCACATGGCGAGCCTGCGGGAAATGGCATCGTTGGTGGCGGTTAGGTTAGGACCGTGTGAGCCCATTGGAGAGGCCCAGCAGGGGAAGGGGTGGAGGGACCGGTCACGCAGAGGGGCTGGCGCTGGGGTTGCACCCTGGTCGCCCAGCCTCACCGAGGGTCCTTGGGCAAGAGGCTTGTCCTGGGCCTCACTTTGTTCTCCTGGAACATGGGTTGTGGGCAGACCTAGAGGCAGGCCCAGTGGGTCCAGCGCGCAGCTTGGCTCATAGACTGTGCTGAGGGCCTGAGTGATCCCCATGCGTCATGAGTGACAGGAATCTGAGATCTGAGCGGTGGTGTAGGCGAGGGCCCCCTGGGGAGCCCCATCCGGTCTGACCAGCGAGAGGTCGCCTCTAGGGGAAGGATCCCGGCTGAGGGCGGACTCTGGGAGGGGTGTGGTGGATAGAAGTGAAATGGGTGGGGAAGGGATGGGGCCGTGACATTTCAGACAGAGAGGGTAGGAGCTGTGTGCACACCAAACTTCTAAGAAGTTCAGCTGCTGGCGGTTCCTTATAACTGACGGACCAACAGGCGGGGCTGGGGCAGTGGGTGAGCGCGAGCCAGGAATTCTGTCCTGGGGTCTTTGGGGCCCAAGGGCTGTGATTGAGAAACAGACATAATCCTAAGTGGTAGTGGAGGCTGCTCGGCGAAGGCATCCTGCTCCACACAGTGTGTGTGCATGCATGTGCATGTGTGTGCATGTGTTTGTGCATGTGTGTGTGTTTGTGTGTATGTTTTTGCATATGTGTCTTGTGTATTGCGTGTGTGCATGTGTGTGCATGTGTGTGTATGTGTGTGGCAGGGCCCAGAGGGTTGTTGGGGGGATTCTTCCCAAGGGAGGTGCCATCTGCTTTGAGTCTGCAGGACCCGGAGGGTCTGGTTAGGCTTGGGAAGTGATGGTGGGAGTGCTTGGCGGCTGAGGGCCCAGCGTGTGGAGATGGCAAAGGGCCTTGAGCTTGGGGACCTGCACCCAGTGAGAGGCGCTGGGGCTGATGTGATTGGATGAGTGACAGGAGGTGGGGCTACAGGAATGGGCAGGGCCTCGAGGGCCAAGCTGAGGGGCTGGGGCCTTATCTGGGGGAGGGGGTCTCTGTGGAGCCCTCGGAGGCATGAGAAAGCTTGTGGAAGCTTCCAGGGAGGCCAGAGGCAGTGCCCGTCCCGGCCTCCAGCCTCACCAGTGTCCCCTCACTCTCTGGCCAGAGCGGGAAGCTGAGCCGGGAGCTGGACTTTGTCAGTCATCATGTCCGCACCAAGCTGGACGAGCTCAAACGGCAGGAGGTGTCCCGGCTTCGGATGCTGCTCAAGGCCAAGATGGATGCCGAGCAGGAGCCCAGTAAGCAGGGGTGGGGCTGGGGGGCAGGGCCACCTCCATCCTGGGCTTGTGGCTGGTCTCCTACTAGGCAGGTGGGCCCTCCTGATATAGTGCATGGAAGACTGATAGAACATTCTTCCCAGAACAGTAACTGTTATTGGCTGGTTGTTTTCTGTTTGGGGGGTTTATTCTTATATTGAAATCACGGTCGTTTATAATTTTGATGCAACTTCAGCCCTGGCTGGTGTGCTTAGAGCGTTGGCCCACGCGCTCAAGGTCTCAGGTTCGATTCCCGGTCAAGGGCAGGTTTGGTCCCCAGCCCTGGTCGGGGCAGGTGTGTCTCTCACATCGATGTTTGTCTCTCTCTCCCCTCTCTCTCTCTCTGCCCCTGCCTTCCTCCTTCCCACCCTCTCTAATGCCAATGGAGCAAATATCCTTGGGCGAGGATTCACCAAAACAAAAGCAAAATGTTTTGATGTAACTTCAAACATACAAAAAGCTGCAAGAAAAGCCGCAGAAATCTCCTGAATACCCTCAACTCAGATCCTCGATTGTTAGCATTTGCTCCACTCCCCTTTCATGCACATTTGCCGGTTCCTTGCGGCCACCATGTCCCTTTATGACCACATATTTCAGTGTGATTGGCCCAGAACAGTGACATCTGCCTACATAGCCACAGGCCCGTGACTGGCTCAGGACGTGTAACAGGTATATATTATACTAGAGGCCTGGTGCACAAAAATTTGTGCACTCGGGGGGGGGGTCTCTCAGCCCACCCTGTGCCCTCTCACAGTCTGGGACCCCTCGGGGGATGTCCACCTGCTGGCTTAGGCTTGCTCCCCAGGGGATCAGGCCTAAGCTGGCAGTCAGACATCCCTTTGGCAGCCCAGGAGCCCTTGGGGGATGTCCACTTGCCAGCGGGGAGCAGGCCTAAGCTGCAGTTAGACAACCTTAGTGCTGCTGAGGAGGCGGGAGAGGCTTCCACCACCACTGCTGTGCCGGTAGCCATCAGCCTGGCTTGAGGCTGAGCAGGACTCCTCTGTGGGAGCGCACTGACCAGCTGGGGACAGCTCCTGCATTGAGCATCTGCCCCTGGTGGTCAGTGTGTGTCATAGTGACCAGTCATTCCTAGTTGTTCTGTTGTTAGGGTCAGTCTGCATATTACCCTTTTATTATATAGAATGTATATGTATATGTATATGTATAAAATTTATTTCAGAGAGGAAGAGAGAGGGAGAGAGAGAGATAGAAACACTGATGAGAGAGGAAGTCATCAATTGGCTGCCATCTGCACGGCCCCCTGGGGGATCAAGCCCACAACCTGGGTATGTGCTCTGACCAGGAATTGAACTGGCGACCTCTTGGTTTCTGGTGGACACTCAACCACTGAGCCACACCAGCCAGGCAGGACATAACTTCTTTATCGCGATTCACCTCTAGCTTCTTTCATCTCCTGATACCCCAGGAGGCTCCAGCATTACAGATGGGGGTTCTGTGCCTTAGTGGATGACGCTGAGGGTCCGTGGGAGAGCTTGCCTTTGATTTTATTTCTGTCTAACTCCATTTATCCATAGACCAAACAGGTCTTGAGTCCTACTGTGTGCTGGAGCGGGAAGGTGAGCAGACAGGCCTCCTCTGCATCACCGCCACGCCCCCCTTGTCCTGCTGGCTCATTATTACAGTGTCAGAGTCTGCTCCGCTTTCTGGTCAATGAGATGTCCCCCTGTCACTCACGAGAGAAGTGTCTCCTGGCGACACTTGGCTTGTTATGTCCCAGGCACCACGCTCTAGACTTTGTCCCTCCGACAACTCAAAATAGCTCCCGAGGTGGCCACTTCCCCACTTCCCTCGGTCGCGCCTGGACCTCCGCTGAACCCCGCCCCCATGCTGTTCTCCCTTTTCACTTCTTTCCCACAGGCAGCCAATGGGGTCCTGTCAGCGCCTGTGTCCGTTCCCTGTGGCACTGTCACAGATTACCACACACTCGGTGGCTTAAAATAACACGTCTGCCCTGCCATGTGGCCCCTCAGAAAGTGCCGCCCTGACCGTCGTGCCTGAGGGAGCCTCTGGGAGTCCTTCATGGTCCCGTGTTTGTCCCTTAAACACCTGCTCTGGGCCTCTGGGCCGGGTGCTCTGTGGGGCGGGTTCTGTCGCCATCCGTTTCCTGCTTTGGCCGCAGAGCAGGGAAGCGAGGGGGGAGGGGGCTCTCCGCATCTGGGCGTGAGAGTGAATCAGTGAGTTTGAGTTTCAGCTCCTGAGCGCCTGTCCCTCCGCACGGGGCGCCTGCATTCCGGCCGCCTGGCTGTGTCTTCCACCCGCTGCTGGCCCCGAGCACACGGGAGGGCTGGCCTGGCCCGATTCACATCTGGGCCCCTCGGAGGCCTGGGAGACTGAGTGCGAGCTCCCCTCCTGCCCCGTCCTGTCCGCTGGCAGGCCCTCCATGGGGAGGTGCACACTTTCCCAGGCTTGTAATCAGCTGCCGCAGATGAAACCACTGGCACCTCCTGTCACAGGTGTGGAGGCCAGAAGTCAGGGCACGGTGTGGGCAGGGCTGGCCCCCGGGGGGCGGAGGGAGGATGTGTTCTGGTCTCTGTAAACAGCCACCTTCGTCCTGTGTCCTTTCACATCATCCTGCCTCTGTGTCCAAATGATCTTTTTTTTTTAAAAAAAAAAATATATTTTTATTGATTTCAGAGAGGAAGAGAAAGAGAAACATCAATGATGCAAGAGAATCATTGATCGGCTGCTCCTGCACACCCCCCACTGGGGATCAAGCCCACAACCCCGGCATGTGCCCTTGACCGGAATTGAACCCAAGGGCCTTCAGTCCGCAGGCCGATGCTCTATCCACTGAGCCAAACCAGCCAGGGCTCTTTTTTTTTTTTTTTTAAAGGCTACCAGTCAGACTGGATATAAGTCCATGCTAATGACCTCCTTGTCACTTCCTCGCCTCTGTAAAAGCCTTCTCTCCAAATAGGTCACATCCTGAGGTCACGGGTTAGGACTTCAGCAGATGAACCCATAACAGGTTGAGTCCATGTGCTCCGGAGCCCAGCGGCTGGGTCTAATCCTCGCTCTGCCACTTCCTAGATGGTGACTGAGGCCACTTCCCCTCTCGGGGCCTCAGTTTTGCATCCATAACATGGGAAACCATAGAACCTCTCTTGTAAGATAGTTGTGAGCAGTTAATGCATTAATATAGTTAATGTGTTTAGAGCTGGGCCTGGCATATAGTAAGTACTCATACATGTTCACTGTTACGGTTATTATTGTCAGGAGCATGACACTCGGTTGTGGCATCACCTCCTCCGGGAAGCCCTCCTGATTGCCCCCAGTTCCATCAGGCCGCCCTCTGGGTTTCCTCAGGGCCCTCTGCGACCTCACTTAGAGCACATCTGGCCCAGGGTAGGGATTTTGAAAGCAAGAACATTCTATGAGTTATGTGTTCTCCCTTCTTTCCCCTCATCCAGATGTACAGATGGATCACCTGAGCCTCCTGAAGCAGTTTGAACACCTGGATCCTCAGAATCAGCACACGTTCGAGGCCCGAGACCTGGAGCTGCTGATCCAGACGGTAGCGTGAGCCAGGGGACTAGAGGCAGAGGCCTGAGGGAGCTTTGCGAAGGGGGAGAGGGGAACAGAGCCCAGGACACAGGCCCGCTCACCTCTGCCTGGCGTTCTCTGAGGTCGGCAGCTGAAGAGGGCCTGGTGGTGTCTAAAAACCCTTCCCAGGGTCTCTACGGGAAAGCAGAGGTGTAGGCAGCAGGGGCTCAGTTCCACCGAGACCTGGCTTCAAATCCCTCCTCGGCTTTGCTTTTCCCATGAGACTTGGGGTGGGAGCTGTTCCTTTTGTGCCCTTGTGGTAGGCAGAGTAATGGCCCTCACCAAAGGCGTGCCACCCTGCCCTGGCTGGTGTAACTCAGTTGGTTGGCGTCGTCCTGCACACTGAAGCGTTGCCAGCTCCATCCTAGTGTGGGGCCTGCAGGAGGCACCTGTTCAATGATTCTCTCTCATCATTGATGTCTCTCCTTCTCTCTGAAATCAATTAAAATCTAAACTAATAAAAGCGAAATAGTAAAATTAACCGTTTCTTCGGGATGGGTAAGCCATGCCCACCAGCCAATCAGAGCAGCTGTATGCAAATTAGCCCAGCCAAGATGGTGGCGGCCGGAGGCTTGCCTCCCGGTGTCCGGTGTCCGCTGCCGCCATCTGTTGCCTTCCTGCAGGCCACACGGGTGGGGGGGGGCAGAGGAGCAACCGCCTGCAGCCCCACACTTCCAGGCAGAAAGCAGCCTGGAAGTAGGTCCGTGATCGCGGGGGCTCAGGCACACACGCCTCCTTGAGTGCCCGAGCCCCCGCGATAGATTTCAGGGGCAGGGCAGCCGGGGCCTGGCGGAGCAAGCCAGCCCAGGCCCCCAGGCTGTCCTGCAGCCTGGAAGTAGGTCCGTGATCACGGGGCACAGGCACACACGCCTCCGTAAGTGCCCGTGCCCCGCAATCGATTTCAGGCTGCAGGGCAGCCCAGGCCCCCAGGCTGCCCTGCAGCTGGAAGTAGATCCGTGATCGCGGGGGCTTGGGCAGTGCTCCCGCGATCGATTTCAGGCGGCAGGGCAGCCGGGGCCTGGCGGAGCGAGCCAGCCCAGGCCCCCAGGCTGTCCTGCAGCCTGGAAGTAGGTCCGTGATCGCGGGGGGCTCGGGCAGTGCTCCCGCGATCTATTTCAGGCGGCAGGACAGCGGGGGCCTGGCGGAGCGAGCCAGCCCAGGCCCCCAGGCTGTCCTGCAGCCTGGAAGTAGATCTATGATGGGGTGGGGGCACGGGCACTCAGGGAGGGATAGCCTCCCTGAGTGCCCGTGCCCCCCCTCCCCCATGGATTCCAGGCGGCTGGGCAGCTTGGGGGGGGGGGGAGGCAGAGGATCCGAGCCAGCCCCGCCCCTGAGACTGAGGCCTGGAAATCGGTGGGGGGCACATAGCACACAGGGAGGTGTGCCCTCCATGTGTGCTGTGTGCCCCAATGGATTCCAGGGTCCCAAACTGCAAGAGAGCACAGGCAGGGATTAAGTACCCCCCCAACCCCTGCGGAGTGCACAAATTTTTGTGCACCGGGCCCCTAGTATATATATAAAAAAAATCTTTAAAAAAAAAGATGTCCCACTCTCTTCCATGGGACCTGTGGATGTGTGACCATTTCAGGCAAAGGGGACTTTGCAGATGTGACTAAGTTGAGGGTCTTGAGCTGGGAGCTGGGGGGATGACCCTGACTCACCCATGTGGGCCCCAGATCTCAAAGCAAGGGCCCTTGAAAGAGGGAGGTGGAGGGAGATTTGAGTACAGGTCTCGGCTGCAGTGTGACCCCTGCAGCCAGACGCTCCCTGCTGGCTTTGAAGGTGGAGGAAGGAGCCACAGCATGGACCCCGGCTCTAGAAGCTGGAAAAGGCAAGAAACAGATTCTCCTCTAGTCTCTGGAGGGAACACAGCCCTGCCGACACCTTCAGTCCAGTGGAACTCATTTCGGACTCTGGCCTCCAGCCTGTAGGATGATAAATGTGTATTGGTTTAAGCCACCACGTCGATGGCAATGTCACAGCAGCCATTGGAACACATACATCCTGCCCCGCCCATCACAAAGGCCAAGTGGGGAGGGATGCCACTGCCTCTCCCTGCTCCCTGCCCTTCTCTGGGGACAGAATCCACCCCGCCACCTGGCCCCGGGCCCCGGGCCCCTGCTCTCCTGGCCTCCTGGAGCTCCACCTAGTGGCCACGAAGATAATAGCAGCGGCTATTTGAGTCCAGCCCAGCCCTTGGCTGTATTTGCCACTTGTTTCCAGAACATTCGAGAAACTGCCCAGCCCCACTGTCACTCCTTTGGTCTCAATTCCCGCCGGCTGCCTCTCATTGCTGCTTCCTCACCCGGCACCTTGCTTCTGCCTCCCATGCTGGCCAGCAGGGTTTCCCAACTCTGCCCTCTTGACACGTGGGGCTGGATGATTCTTTGTTGTGGGGGCTGTTAGTGCATTGTATGATTTTTTAAAAAATATATTTTTTATTTATTTTTTACAGAGAGGAAGGGATGGGGAGAGAGAGTTAAAAACATCAGTGAGAGAGAAACATCCATCAGCTGCCTCCTGCTCACCTCCTACTGGGGATGTGCCCGCAACCAAGGTACATGTCCTTGACCGGAATGGAACCTGGGACCCTTCAGCCCACAGGCCGACGCTCTATCCACTGAGCCAAACTGGTTAGGGCACGTTGTATGATGCTCAGTCGCATCCCTGGCCTATGTCCCCTAGCTCCCAGGAGGCCTCCCTTCGTTGGGACAACCAAAAAATGACTTTAGACATTGACCATTGTCTCCTGTGGGCCACTGTGGTCCCAGGATGAGAACCACACCTATACCATCTCTTCCCCACACGACAGCTGCATTAGCTTTCAGTTGCTTCCATATAACAACCACAAACGTAGTTGCTTAACACGAATGTGTTATGCAATGTAGGTCAGAGGTCGAGAAGGGTCTTCCTGAGGCTGCCATAATGCATTGCTACAGACTCAGTGGCTTAAAACAGCAGCTATGTGTCCTCTCACCGTTCTGGAGGCCAGAAGTCCAAAACCAGTGTCACTAGGCCAAAGCCAAGGTTTTGGGATGGCTGTGCTCTCTTCAGAGGCTGTCGGGAAAAACCTGCTCCTTGCTCTTCCAGCGTCTGGAGGTTGCCAGCATTCCTTGGCTTGCAGACACATCACTCCCATCTCTGCCTCCATGGCGTTCTCCCCAAGTCTCTGGGATTTTTCTGTAGCTCTCTTATAAAGAAACCAACCATTGGATTTAGGGCTCATCTTAATCCAGTAGGACCTCATTTTAACTGATTACATCTGCAGAGATCCTACTTCCAAATAAGGTCACGTTCTGAGGTTCTGGGTGGACATGAGTTTTTTTTTGTGGGTGTGTTTTTATATATATATATATTTTAAATATATTTTATTGATTTTTTACAGAGAGAAAGGGAGAGGGATAGAGAGTTAGAAACATCGATCAGCTGCCTCCTGCACACTCCCCACTGGGGATGTGCCTGCAACCAAGGTACATGCCCTGGACCTGAATCAAACCTGGGACCCTTCAGTTCGCAGGCCGATGCTCTATCCACTGAGCCAAACCAGTTAGGATTTTTTTAAATATATATATTCTTAATGATTTCAGAGAGGAATGGAGGGAGAGGAAGAGAGAGAGTGTAACATCAATGATGAGAGAGAATCATTGATCAGCTGCCTCCTGCACGCTCCCTACTTGGGATCAAGCCTGCAACCCGGGCATGTGCCCTGAGTAGAATTGAACCTGGGACCATTCAGTCCGCAGGCCGATGCTCTATCCATTGAGTTAAACCAGCTTGGGCTAGACATGAATTTTTTGTGTGGGGAAGACACTATTCAACTCTGTGTAGTGTTATTATCTCCATTTTCTCAGAGGTAGAAATTGAGGCACAGAGAGGCTGAGTTCATTGCCCAAAATCACACATTGAGTGGGATTTGTTCACTCAGCAGAGCCTGGAGTTGAATTCTGAGCAAAGTAATGAGACTTCATCTTCTTTACCTGAGAGCTGTGCTGCTTTTCATATTAAATACATTTTGTGTGGGTTTTTTTTTTTTTTTATTACTTATTCCTTTAAGATCTTGACATTGTCGGGGACTTGAAAGAGGTGAGTTAAAGTAACTCTCCTAATCACTTTTGAACAAAGGCTGTGTTATGGGAAAAGAGTGGTCAGAGACCAAGTGCTATGAGATCAGGACATGCGATCCAGCACAGGGTGGAGTTGGGCCAGGTTCAGAGTCAAAGGCCTGGCATTTGGAGGTTGGGCATTTGACCCTGGATGTAGAGGTGACACGAGAGTGACTGTCTGCCTTTCCCCAGGCCACCCGTGACCTTGCCCAGTATGATGCGGCCCATCATGAAGAGTTCAAACGCTACGAGATGCTCAAGGAACATGAGAGACGCCGTTACCTGGAGTCGCTGGGAGAGGAGCAGCGAAAGGAGGCGGAGAGGAAGCTGGAAGAGCAACAGCGACGGCACCGAGAGCACCCCAAAGTCAATGTGCCTGTAAGGACCATCATTGGTACCCACCTTCCCCGTTGTCCCTCCCACCCCTGTATGTCTATTTCCCTAAGCTCCACAAAGCAAGGATGTAGCTGAAAAACTACAACTCCCAGCAGACCCTGAGGCCAGAGTCCCTTTTAATGTACCTACCTCTGCCCAGGGACTTCTGGGAGTTGTAGTTTTCTTGCTTGAGCAGACTGACTTTGAGTGGTGGAGGCATAAAGGGTTCTCTAGCTTTATCCCATAGGACCTTGACTTCTTACTCATGAACCCCTCGCTCTTACCTCCACAGGGCAGCCAAGCCCAGTTGAAGGAGGTGTGGGAGGAGCTGGATGGATTGGACCCCAACAGGTTTAACCCCAAGACCTTCTTCATACTGCATGGTAAGGTGGGGAGGGTGTCTTAACACCCAGGCTGAATTCTGAGGCTCTGACCTTTGGAAATGAGGACCACAGGACTAAGGGCCTAGAAGGACAATTTTTGGTAGCCTGGTCGGGAAAGGTTTTCTAGACCAGCATTGTCTAGTAGAACCTTCCATGCCAATGGAAATACTCTGTTCAAATGGTCTTTGTACAGCAAACACCATCCCCATGTGACCATGCAGCACTTGAAATGTGGCTCTTACAACTAAGAAATTAAATCCTTAGAATTGATCATTTTTTTAAGACTTGTGAGCTGGTAAAATACATGTAACATAAAATTTCCCTTCTCAGCTATCTTTAAGTGTCCAGTTCAGTATGTTACGTACATTCCCATTGCTGTGTAACTGGTCCTTGTGAAACCGAAACTCGTTATTAATCAACTAGAGGCCTGGTGCACGGATTAGTGCACCAGTGGGGTCCCTCGGCCTGGCCTCTGGGGATCAGGCCAAAATCGGCAATCCGACATCCCCCCAAGGGGTCCCAGAGTGGGAAAGGACACTCCACAAATTGCTGTCGCTCAGCAGCTTCTGCATTGAGCGCCTGCCCCCTGGTGGTCAGTGCATGTCATAGCTACTGACTAGTTGCTTAGTCTTTTATATATATAGATAACTTCCCATTATCCCTCCCCCAGTTTCTGGCACCCTCTATTCTTATTTCTGTCTCTATGAATTTGACTACTCTAGCTACCTCTTATAAGTAAAACCACACAGTATTTGTCTTTTTGTGACATAATATCGAGGAAATGCGATTTTAATTAGGTGGTTATTGATTGGAATTAATTTGCCCCATGTGGCTAGTGACTGCTGTGTTGGACAGCACAGTTCTAGAGAATTGAGATTTGAACAAAGACCTCAGTGATTGAGGGGGTGCGGCTTGCAGAAATTTGAGGGAAGAGCGTTGTAGGTGGAGGGAACAGCAAGCACACACAAGAAGAGTGGACTTGGTCTATCCAAGGTACAGCCAGGGTAAGGAATTTGGACTTTATTCTGTCACGAGACAATACCAAAAGGCTTTGAGCAGCGGGCTGATACCCTCTGCCTTCAAAGTTAACAGACTCCATCCGGCTGCTGTGTCAAGGACAGACTGTAGGTGTGAGGGCCAAAGCCAGGAGCCTGTCTGAGAGCACGAGATGCTGGTGGCTGGACCACCGGAAGCAAGGAAGAGTCCTCAGTTTCTGGATCCATCCTGCAGGTCAAGCTGGTACGACTTGCAGATGGACTGGATTAGAGTTATGAGGGAACAAAAGGGTCAAGGGTGACTCCGAGGTACTGGGCCTGAGAAACTGGAAAGACGGAATGGAAACAGCAGGCATGTTTGACAAGGCTGATCGGGAACCGGGGTTCTGTTCCATTAGAGATGGCTGGTAGACATATGCGTGGAGATGAAGAGTAGACAGTTGGATATTCAGCTTATGGATGGCATGGAAAGCTGAGGGACTGGAGGAACATCTAAGAAAGTGCCGGCCAATAGCACTCTCTTTG
>PVJC01043394.1:0-14537 GCA_004026665.1 Murina feae
GCAATAAAATTCTGAGACATCAGGATAAAGTTAAATCATGTTCTGTTTTCTCTGTTTAAGAAGATCCTAAATGATGTATTTTGGGAAGACGTCCATTCAAAGGGTTAAAGTTAAAGAAGTTTCCATCCCGAAAGTGGAAAACCCTTATCTTTTCAGAAGTCTCGCTTGTTGCAGAGCACTGTCCTCCCAGGACAGATTCTGGATAAGCAAGGGCTGTCTGAGGAGGAAGCTGGGGAGGGAACTGCTATTCTGAGTCGCATGAAAAGCAGGTTAGTGACAGCGGGGGGTCAGGAAACTACTTGGTGCAGCTGGTGGTCAGAGAAACAATGTGCTAACTGGTGACAAAACCGCCATTCGAGGTCTGGGATAATGGACAGGAGATGCGAGGCTGGGAGGCGGGAGGCTGGGAGGTGGGAGGCTGGGAGATTAGAGGCTGGGAGGCGGAAGGCTGGGAGGTGGGAGGCTGGGAAGCGGGAGGCTGGGAGGTGGCGCTGACGGATGAGTATCCGAGGCATGAACCATCCTCCCCCAGGCCTGGCTGTGGTGGGTGGTGGGGACCACCGGATGACGGCTGAAAAAACGGGCCAGACCAAGTTGCCAGTGTTTGGACCTCCCAAAGGGCACATTCTGGGCAGGGCGATGGCCAGACCACAGCGGGGCTGCACTGGGGCGAGAGGGGAGAAGGGGTGCTTCCAGGTGGAATGGGCATGATAAACACAAAACGTCCTGGTTGCTGGGAAGGTTACAGGCACATGAACACCAAGGCCAGCAGCAGTCAGTCATACCTCTGTGCAGTGGTTCCTGTGAGGGGCAGCAGGTGGGACAGAAGCTGCCAGGTAACCATCGCATCTCTAAGTCAGTCAGGGTTCTCTGCTCAGAGCTTGGGCCTCTGCAAGGACCGGGCCCACAGTGCACCTGGGCCAGCCAAGTGTTGAGGAGAATTCCAGCAGGAACCTTCCTTATGTACCAGGCTCCCCTCTCCCCTCCACCCCCCAGTGTGCCTGCCTCACCCCTGCACCACGACCCACAGACCATGAAAACTCTCCCAAACTTCTACTGACCAGGGAGCTCATCTCAGCTGAAGGGAGACAGACTGAACTGTCCCAGCCGCAGAAGTGGGAGGAGGCGGGACACAGTCCCCACCGGCCCTGCTCTCACCCGGACACCAGCACCCTTCAGCCCATCCCTCTCCCAAGGCAAGAGGGAGTCACATTTAGGACCTTGAAACATCAGTCCTTCAGAGATAGCTCCATGTCTCGTCACCTGATTCATGCTGTAGATGATAGGAAGTATAAACACACAATTATGTTTATTTTTAAAAAGGGCACAAGGTCATGGTTGTGACCCACCCCCTGTCTATAAACAACTCTGAAATCCAGCGCTCCCGGTCCTGGCCATTTCCCCCTGGATATCCCACAACTTCTCACCTTTGTGCCTGAACTGGCTTTTTTCCCAAGGCAGGCCTGTTGCCACCTTCTCTTTCTGGGAAGTTCTTGAGATGAAGTATGACCGATAGGCTGATGATCATACGCACGTGACCTACCAAACCACAGAGACAGGCAGGCCGCTTGCAGGATGTGGAGCCCAGATGGCAGTGCAGCCCACAGTCCCGCCCAGCGCACTGGCCTGAATCTCCAGAACTCCAGGTGCAGGGTAACCAGGTAGAAACCTTTCACTCAGACCCCCATCCAGCAGCGCTGTGCCACACAGTCTTTCCTCACAGGCTTGTAGAAAGTAGAACCCAACGGGAAGTTGAGAGACCTAGTTCATGGGCAGATGCGGCCGCAGACCTTCCGAGGTGTATGCCCATGGCCACAGGAACCCAGAGGCAGGGCTGCTGCTAGGACCTGGATCAGCTCTTCTGCTTTCACAACCACACAAGGCTGAAGAGAAGTATACCCTTCCCGGGACATCTACCCTTCAACAGGGTCACAGACTCAAGCTAAGCCAGCTCTGAGGAAAGAGCATCAGGGGCACCTACAAGGGGGCCAGGTGTCCACAGGAAGTCGTATTCTAGAATGCATCTCTTTCAGCATCACAGGTCTAACCAACCATGGTGCAACACTTCATTGCGTCTTCAACTCCATTCATTAGCAAAGCCCCGAGAAGTGCCACGCCTCGAGGTCCAGAGGAGGAGCAGGGAGGAGACCCATGACTGACGTGAGTCCCAGCTGTACCAAACTCAGCCCCGTCTCGGGGCTGAAACTAGAGAGGGCAGAGAGGAGCACCCATCCTAATGCACCTCCTTCCTTTCTGCTGCCCCTCTCCTGGTCCTCCCAAACTCACTCGCCAAAAAGAGAAAACACTTCTGTGAATTTAACACTTTTCATGGGGGAGGGGGCAGGAGTTTATCATAAGGGGCAAACTTTGTGATCTGATGGGCCAAGCTGCCTCTTGGGGGACTAATGAGAAACCAAAGGAATTGTAAAAGTTAATGTTTATATACTACTAGTGGCCCGGTGCACAGATTCACGCCCATTGAAAGGAAATTAATTAGAAGAAATATTTTAATATCGCTATTTGCCCTTTCTCTCTATAGTAGAAATGTCAGAAATGAAAGAAAATTAGTAAAATGTATACGAAAATAATATTGATTTATAAAAAAACAATAACAACATGATATAACAACAACAAAGACATGATATAAAAACAACAAAAACATTATATAAAAACAACATTGATTAAAACAATGACTGGTAAATTGATTAACCTTATTCTAATATCTCCTTGTACACCACATTAAGAGTAAAAACACTTTCAGAGTGTTTGACTAATTTCCCTTGTGATGAACTATTTACAACTTTAATGTCACATGCTCTTCGAACTCAAGAGAAAGCAATATGTAACTCACCATGTCTGAAAACTAGTTCAGGTAAGAATATTCCTACTGTGTCTAGAGTTTTATTAATTGTGATTTATTAATGGTCATTGCAAATGCTGGCATCATGGGAAACTGTCTTCAAATTAATTTAAATGGGAGGCCAGTGTCAGACGGGGACAAATAGACTCTTGGAATCAGAACAACCTCTCCTTCTGCAGATCCTGTTAATACTTCAGCTTCGATAATATTAGGTCACAATCTGGTGATAACAAATCTGGTACCATTACAAAGACCCCATTTACTATTAAGATTTCTCAGTAGCATGATGATTGCACCTACTTTCAATTTTAATTCATGACACAGCATTCCCAAAGGAGTTATTCTATTAAGAAATACTATTGCTACTACTAAGAATATTAAGAATTCATGATTGACAATGAAAAATTGAAACACATGTGTGTGATTGGCACCAGTGAGAGCTTTATATGTATTGTGCATTCGTGAATCAACATTTATTTTTAAATTGCCAGTGCACATAATATGTACCAGTAGTTGGTTGGTCACTTAGCTTTTTATATATGTAGACTAGAGGCTGGGTGCATGAAATTCATGCACGGGAGGGGGGTTGAGAGGAGGAGTGTCCCTCAGCCCAGCCTGCACCCTCCCCAATCTGGGACCCCTTGAAAGCTGTCCGACTGGCAATTTAGGCCTGCCAGGAATTGGGCCTAAACCGGCAGTCAGACATCCCTCTCACAATCTGGGACCACTGGCTCCTAACCACTCACCTGCATGCCTGATGACTACCTCTAACCACTTCTACCTGCCAGCCTGATTGCCCCCAAATCACTCCCCTGCTGGCCCAATCTCCCCCAACTGCCCTCCCTTGCCAGCCAATTGCCCCCAACTGCCCTCCCCTGCTGGCCCGATCAGCCTCCTCCACGTGAGACAGCAGAGACGCTGGGACCGGCCTCCTCCGCACCTCGCAGAGCCATGGGACCCCCAGGCCTCACTGCGCAGAGCGGCTGCTGGGCCCCCGGCCTCCACTGTGCATGTGGCCATCTTGTGATGGCCATCTTGCAGCAGCCATCTTGTGATGACATCGCACACGAGGACCACTTAGGCTTTTATTAGTATAGATTATATGCATGTATAGGCAATTAACTAAACATGGTGAGGTCATGAGGAGCCCAGATAGTTGGTCAGACATTTTTCTGGCTGATTCTGGGAGGGCATTTGGGTAGGATAAACACTTAAGCTGGTAGACTCAGTAAAACAGGTGCCCTCCCTCATGCAAGGGCCTCATCTAATCAGTTGAAGGCCTGCATAGAACAAAAAGGCAACCATCCCCTGAGTAACAGAGACTCCTTTTAGCCTGACTGGGATATCAACTTTTTCCTGCCTTTGAACTTAAACTAAAACACTGACTCTTCCTGGGCCTTGAGCCTGCTGGCCTTCAGACTGGGACAGCATCTGCTCTCCTGGTTCCTGTCCTTCCCACTTGGACTGGAACTAAACCATCAGCTCTCTAGGTCTCCAGCTGCCAACTCACCCTTAGGCCCCCTGTCTGCTCTCATGTGGACAGCAGGCTGGATGTAGACTCGCCCGTCTGCTCCCATGTGGGCAGCAAGGCATCGGGAGAAGCTGCAGTCAGGCAGGCACAGTGGGGCAGAGAGAGGAACCAGCGGGTGGCAAGGCACGTCTGCCAGCCCCTGTCAATAACATGTGTACTGTCCGCGGGGTCCTGACCACGGCCCTGTCCCTGCTGCAGGCTCCTGTCCCAGAGGACAGTTGGGCCACCTGTCCCAAGCCTGGGCCTGTGGGAAAATCTCCAATGGCCAGTAATTGATTCCACCCTGCAGCTCCATCACTGTGGTGGCAGGGAAGACCGCTGAGCTGGGGGCCAGGGTGGGAGCAAAGGCCATCGGGGCCTTGCAATTAACACTAATCTGAAAATTGGCCTCTGACAGCAAAGCCCAGCACCTGACAGCTAATGGCTCCTGTCAGGCTGATGTGCGGGTGGTGGGAAGGTTATTCTTCAGGCCAGGCTCTCTCCCCCACCCCTCTTTTGTTTGCCTTCCTGGAAAACAGTGGGGAATTGTTCCTGGTGGCCCAGATCCCAGAAACCCCAAAGTTCCCATACGTTGTTGTCGAATGGAGAGGCTCCCAGTACCCTGGCCAAGCCCCGACATGCATGCACTGCTCACCCATAGGGTGGTCTTATTTCCTTTAATACATGGAGCCAATGTGAAGGAGACTTGGGAAATCCAAAAACTCAGCATAGAGGCAATAAGGGTTCAAGGAAGGCAAACCAGCTCCATTCACCTCGTTTTCAAAAAGCCAATCCACACTGAGGAAGAGCTGTCAGTGGCCTATTTTGCACATAAAATCAAAAGCCTTCTGTCTTATGATGGTGGAATATTTTCTCCATCTTCCTATGTGTACGTAGTGAGTGCCCAGTGACTCACGCAGGTACAGTGTCTCAAAGTTGGTGAGGTGACCTGCCTGCCACTAAAAGTGGTCAGCAGGGGGGAGAGGGGTGTACATAGACTCTCCTGTTCTACTTTACACTTACCTGGTCAGGAAATGTTTCTTGAGCACCTACTGTGAGCGAGGCACAGTGCTGGGTCCTTCGTAGTGAAGTAGACATGAGAGAGGTCAGTATGGCCATGGGGGATGGAAAAGGGAATGGATACACCATGTAGAAACCCTGATGCTACGGAGAATTCCAGAGGGTGGAAGCCCAGTGCAGACAGGAACCAGGGGAGGCGGATTTTTATAGTTGATTTGTCTCACGATTTTCCATGTAGAAATAATAAGACTTCCAGTTTAATGGACTTTTCACAACCCATCTTCTGTCTTCTTTCATCCCACCTAACCTCACCCTGGGGATCAAAGTACTAGACAGGTCACCAGGAAACCCCAGTCCAAACACAAAGGGGCAGGAGTTCCTGGGGGTATAGAGAAGAGTCAGCCAGAGGGAGTGGACAACTACAATTTCTTGTCTTTCCTACAGGGTTCCGGTCCACATCACACATAGGTCTGAGCTTTGGTAAGGATTCATTCATTTACCCAACAAATGTGTGGTGTGCATCCTCTGTGCCAAGTGACAGCAGTCCCCAAGGATCCTGAAGGGAACAAGAGGGCATGGCCCCTTTGGACCGGCCCGAGGAGAAGACCGATGCCAAACAATCTATATATCTAATCTAATAAAAGAGTAATATGCAAATTGACCCTCACTCCATTACACCTAAGCCATGCCCACCAGCCAAGCCACAGCCACAAGCCAATCAGAGCAGCTGTATGCAAATTAACCCAGCCAAGATGGTGGCCGACAGCCACAGAGCTAGAGCAAACAGGAGGCTTACGTTGCACCAGCGACAGAGGAAACTGCCTGCCTAGGCTAGCTGGACCTCTGCTTAAGGCAACAATGTTTCAATTATAGAAGCCATGGAGCTGAAGAAAACAGGAGGCTTCGTTGCCTGCCTAGGCCTCCGCTCAAGACAACAAAGTTTCAATTATAGAAGATAAATAAACTCCAGAAACCTGATTCCAGCCAACCTCGCTGGGACATTGGGTCAATGGGAGCTGTGGGCAGCCTGAAAACATCCCTCAACCCCTCACCCAGGCTGGACAGGAACCCCAGTAGAGACTTGAACCCTGAAGGGTCTGTGGGCAGCCTGAAAACGGCCCTCAACTCCTCACCTAGGCTGGCCACACCCCCATGGGATGAGGGTCCACACTAGGGGGCTTGGCCAGCCTGCAAACAGCCATCAGCCCCTCACCCAGGCTGGCCAGGCACGCCAGCAGGTGGACATCCCCTGAAGGGTCCCAGACTGCAAGAGGGCACAGGCTGGGCTGAGCCCCCCCCCCCCAAGTGCACAGATTTTTGTGCACCAGGCCCTATATATATATATATATATATATATATATATATATGGTTGTAATATGCAAATTAGCCAGGATGCCATAACATCACAACCACTCAGGAGGAGGCTGCACACACAGGTGGGTGGGAGGAGACTGCTGTGAGGTGAGGCAAGCCATGGATGGCACAGGCCTACAGAGAGCAAGGAGACCCACAGAGAATAGGGCCTGCTAGCTGGGACAGGTTGGCATTCCCACCTCTGTGCATGAGCTGCAGGGGAAAAACCTTTTCTGACCGATCATTGGCTAAGCTTCCTGTACGCTGCCACTTGCAGTGTTCTTGGTAACTTGGGTAATAAGAACCCAAGAAGGCGATCTAGGGTTTTTCCACCTCGTTCCTGGAGGGAAAAATGAAGGTCCACTGCTGGAGGGCTAAGAAATGTCATATCCTGCCCTAGCTGGTTTGGCTCAGTGCATAATGCCTCAGCCTGCTGACTGCAGGGTCTGGGTTCAATTCTGACCAAAGGCATGTACCTAGGTTGCAGGCTCCTTCCAGGCCAGGGTCCAGGTCAGGGCTCATGCAGGAGGCAACCAATCAAAGTATCCTTCTCACATTGATGATTCTCTCTGTCTTTCCCTCTCTCTTCCAAGCTCTCTAAAAATCAATGGAAAAATATCCTCAGGTGAGGAAAAGAAAGAAAGAAGAAAGAAAGAAAGAAAGAAAGAAAGAAAGAAAGAAAGAAAGAAAGAAAGAAAGAAAGAAAGAAAGAAAGAAAGATCATATCCTATGAAAGACACATCTTAAAAATACTTAAAGAAAGTTGTCATTTTTTCGTGGTGAAGGGACTGGAGTCCATGTTGATGAAAACACCTTGGTGGCTGCGTCGGCTGGCAGTGGCAGCAGCAGCAGGGTGATGAGGGTGGCACCTTCCCCTAATCGGCCAAGTCGTCTCCTGTAGAGGGAGGCCAGGCTGTGCCTTAGGCCCGCTTGCTCTCCGTTAGTAAAAGCAAATAGAAAACCAAGATACCTCTGGTACCAAGAGTGAGCATGCTCTTTTTATTTATTTTGGGGTGGTTTTGTTTGGTTTCCTTGAAGTGGCCTTATGCTAATTTGCATATAAGTGGTGACATGGTATGCCTTCTGATTGAAGTGTCTACACCATACTTTTATATAAATAAAGAATCACATTTTAATTTTCTTGAAAGTGCTTATTTTTCTCAAAAAATAGTGCCTCCAGCTCTCTCTGAAAGTAAGACTGGAATGCCAACGTCCCCCTTGGCTCCTCCCACCACCTCCAATTCCCACCCCTTCTGCTTACCACTTACCACATATCATGAAGCCATGTGTATGCCCCAGACCCCAAACTATTTCTGCACCAGGTGTTCCCCATACAACGCTGTGATTCCTGGAACTCAGCCATCAGTCTCAAAGCTCGAAGTCCCTGGACACCAACGGAGAGCCCCTCGGAGCCAAGCAGCACCTGCTCCCCTCCTGTCTGGATGGGGAGCCCGCTGTGAGTTCGCTGGCACAGGGCAGACCCCCGAGAGCCCCCTTCACTGAACGCTAGGCAGGTGGGCACCAAGGCCACCGCTCCAGGGGCTGACTTGGAGCACACGCTCATCTGAAAAAGGAAGAGTGTTCTGCAGCCAAAATGTAAATCTCATCAGATCATCGCGAATCATCATGGAGACAGGCTGGACACCCCTCCTCTGTACGGGCGTGTTCTGAGCTCTCTGAGCTGACTTGGCACTCATCCACACACGGTGCTGCTCTACACGGAGTTCACGGTCTTTCCAAAACTGGATTCGTGGCACCAAGAAGCTACGTCCAGATCACCATTTTCTAAAGCAGGAAGGTGTTTTGTTTTGTTTTTTTAAATCACAGTGGCTTTGGCTTATTTGGCACCTATTCCCACAGAGGGAGATGGCAGCCCTTGTGATCACTATCTGGCACCGTGTGGTATGAAAATCCTCCCCCCTACCCCCCCACCCCCACACACAGGGGTGTGTGCTGCACAGCTGTGAGTCACCGGGCACTAATGTGGACTTAATTTGAACTGGTGCTGGAGGCAGTGGGCACGACGCAAATGAGACATGTGGTGGGCGTTTAACCACAATATTGCCAATTCCCATTCTGACATCTGACAGCCCTTAGTCATTAGCTTCCCATACGCAGCCAGTGCTTCCCTCCTGGTTGGCCCAGACTCCCCTCTACCAGCCCCTGCGCCCATAATTGTCAGTTGCACTCGAGACAGATCAGAGGCAGAGATCAGACAGCTCCAGGGCTGCGCACTCTGATCGAGCTGCCTTTTAATTGGACTGGAAAGCCTGCCCAGCATCGCCCATATGCCGCCTCCTCAGGAAGAGCCAGTGTTCTCTCGGAGAAAGGGGAGCTGCTTGGAGGCTTTGGGAAGCGTGCTTTTGGGGTGGGGCTTGCCGGGTTTCTCCAGAGCACGCTACGGTGGGCGGGCATGCGGGCCCCAACCCACACGTCGCTCCTCCCCTTCTGAATCGTAGTCCTTGCCTGCCTCTTCCTCCTTCTCCTTCTAAAATGTTGAATTCAGACTCAAGCCCCGAGTGACAACGTGAAGATCATTCCAGGCCCCCCTCAAAGGTTGGCGCGCTCTCAAAAATCTCAGGGAGACGTTTCAAGACGAGGGGATCAAACCCAGAACTAGAAACTCATCATCATCTCTTGAAAAAAAGCGATATGAGATTCAAACCTGGGAGCTTGTGAGCAGAACATTCTACTGCTTTCAGCAGCCCCGCTAAGGCCTGACACCATTTGTCTTTGCTGGACAAGAAGATTCAATTGATTGTGCGGGAGAGTCTGACCGTCCCCACGAAGATGACCTACTTTACTGAGTAGTAGAGGAAGCCATGATGGGTGATCGGTACAGCTGCATCGGGGACCAGGGGCACCATTACACACATATGTAACCAAATTCTGTACAGCAGACAGAAACTGAAATGAACTCTACTTTTGTGCTATGAATGAAAAAGATTTTACTAAGCCAATGAATGATATAAAACTGATCATAGAATTTGTAAAGCAAGTCAAAGCACCACTTTTTGGAGGCTGTGATTTTTTTTTTTTAATGCACCACTTAAGTACAATTGATAAGTTGATAATGAAGTTTGTTCTCTCCTTTGTTTTTGTTTTTGAAAATATATTTTATTGATTTTTTACAGAGAAGAAGGGAGAGGGATAGAGAGCTAGAAACATCGATGAGAGAGAAACATCGATCAGTTGCCTTCTGCACACCCCACACTGGGGATGTGCCCACAACCAAGGCACATGCCCTTGACTGGAATCAAACCTGGGACCCTTCAGTCTGCAGGCCGACACTCTATCCACTGAGCCAAACCAGGCAGGGCTGAAGTTTGTTCTCTTATTAGTAAAACAGAACTCCTAAGAATTCCCCCTAAATAATATTTTGCTACTCTAGCTAGATAACTTCAAAGCATTAAATTTGCACTTTTTTTTAAGATTCTATAATTTAGGCTGGACTTGCCCAAGTGAGGTAGTAGCAGTCAGGTTCAGAGAAACTGATCCTGTAGCTGCAAGGAGTGTAGGAAGAAGCCTGCCAGGATGTGCTAACAAATAAGTAAGCAAGGAAGATGCTGTCAGCCTCACCTGAATCCTTAATCCTGCTCCACCCCACCCTCCACCCCCAACCTCACCCCCAGCAGCCCAGGAAGCACAACCAAAGTGTCAGCTCAGAACCTAAAGGCATGAACGTGAGCTAAGAGGGAACTGGCGTGAAGGGACCAAAATCTGCCACCTCGAAGCTACCTTTTTGGGATATTGATTTTAACCTGGTTATTTAGAACAACAAACTCAGAAAGAACCTTTGACTCCCCCTACCCCACCCTCCACTTTCCTGCCCAAGATTCAGACACAGAAATCTTAGGATGTCCTTTGCCTCATTTGAATTAAGTACAGTAACTAGAGGACTTTAGGCAGCTGCCTGTGAGCTAGACACACCCTATCCCATAGTTCCTGAGTGAATGTCCTGCCTACCCGGCCCCTTTCCATCAACTACCTGTGAATCGCCCATTCTTGATTCTGAAGTCCAACACCCAACCCCCGCTCTTCTCATTTGTCCGAAATGTCATATCCCAACGTCGCCTCACCGTCCGAGTTTTCAGCCTCTGTGAATCCCCCGTGCACATGTGTCACACTTCGATTTTCTCCTGTTAATCTATCTCTGTCCATGGGTTATTAGCCCATCCTAGAGGAACTTAGTAGGTGAGAGGGAAAAAACTCATCATCTGTAGCCCTCACAGGAGTAAGAAACAAAAATTCATTGAAGAGAGGGAGAGAATAAAGAAAGAGATGTTCTTTAAAATCATCGTGGGGCTCTGCCCAGTGTGGCAATTGGCTGGAGTGTCATCGGTGCACTGAAAGCTCAGGGCACATACCGGTGAGGAGTTCGTCCCAGGTGGGGTACATACCACAGGTGACTGACTGCTGCTTCTTTCTCACACCAGGTTGCCTCCCTCTTCCTCCGCCTCTCTTTAAAAAAACCATCCTGAATATTTGTACACAGAATACATGAATCTAAGAGATGTGGGGGCCCTTAGAACTTCAGCGATGGCTGTGTCCTCGTCATGTCTCCATCACAGAAAAAGAATCAGCCCTTTGCAAAGCCTGGTCTAAAGAGAGGGACCCATCACCCAGCCTCAGAACAGCCAGGAGACACAGCCCGGGGCTATGCAACTTGCTGCCTTGTAACTAACTGACTGAGTGAGTGGGGAGGCAATGAGGGCCCCATCGCAGGAGAGGAGCTCTCTGGTCAGAAGCAGCAGTGGCACAAGGGAGGAGCCGGGACTCGAGCAAGAAGACGTGAGCTGCTCCCACTCCAGCTCTGCCCCGGCTCCTGTCCTCTGGCCTCCACACAGCTCCCCTGCTCAGACACTTTAGGAAAGGCGTTCCGCAGAAGAAATGGCCCATTCTCAGGGCTCCTTGCAGCCAGTACTGTCCTCCTGATCACTTGCAATGCCACAGGCACCTCCGGCATCTGCGTGCGCCGACTCCCCGCTGTTCCCTGGGTCCATCTCTGCTGCTGTCCGAGCCTGGGCCGCTCAGTGGGCTCTCCTGCGCTCCACTCCCCGCCTCGCCCCCGATCCTCGCTGCTGGCGGCAGGTATGGGCGGTGATCCAGGGCCTGGCGTGCAACGGTAACTAGAAACCAAGGAGTATTTTGGAAAATGACCTTGAGCTGATACAAGAGGGCTGAGCCACTTCAAAAACCAGAAATGCTCACCATCACCCCGCAGACGGTCACGTCATGACATTTAGGGGAAACGTTTGCAGTGAGTACCCTGCTTCCCGCCTCCCCAGAATGTCAGCTTTGCGTCTCTGTCAGCCTCACATCATACACAGTTGACCAGCTTATAAAACTGAAAATACTGTTCATATTTAAACTAAAATGAAGTATCTGCAAATACTCAACCATTTCACAAATAGTAACTGGCTATAATGTGCTCAAATCTACCCAAAAGTACTATCACGGTCTCCTTAATGAAATAATGTGATGAGCTGTAAAAGCCGATGCCATCGCCATCGATGGGACACTATTCTAAGGTAACTTAAGGGTGAAACAGGACCCTAAGAACTTCCCTTCTGCTTTCTACATCTACTTCACGGCAAGAGCACCTGACTGATCGCCCGTCCTCCGTCACCCGCCTGAATCTCGTTCAAGGGGAGAATGTTATGACCGCCTGTGGTTCCTCCTGGATAGGGAAGTGTTCACTAGTCAGCATGCAGCTGGAGCCTGTTTCGTTCATGCCTGCTGAATTATGAAGGGTGTGCCCTGGCCAGTTTGGCTCAGTGGGTAGAGTGTCGGCCTGTGAACTGAAAGGTCCCAGGTTCAATTCCAGTCAAGAGCACACTCCAGGCTTGTGGGCTCGATCCCCAGTGGGGGTGTGCAGGAGGCAGCTGGTCAATGATTCTCTCTCATCATTGAGGTTTCTATCACTCTCTCCCTCTTCCTTCCTCTCAAATCAATAAAAATATATTTTTTTAAAAAAGAACTATGAAGGGATGAATGAATGAATGAATGAATGAATGAATGAATGAAAACCAGCCATTGTGATTGCTGCTGAAGAAATTCTAAATCAGTATCTGATCTATTTTTCCAATCTGGCAGCTCAGAAGACTTTCCTCAGTCTAAGGTGGCGTTTCAAAAACAGCCCAGAAATATTTTCAAAGTGAAAAGAAACGCACGATCCAGGTTCCTTTAAGAAGTCAAACTAGTTTAACCAGGTGGGTTTTTCTGCTCCTGTGCCCTCCTGGTGCTGGAGCAGATTAAGGGGCGTGAGCCACTCCACTCACTGCTGTTTGCTCACAGCCATGAGCCCCGAGAGGCCAAACTCACAAAGAATGCAAGGAGACAAGCTCGATTCTAGTACTTTCAGTGACGACAGAGGCTATGGAGAAAGGTCTTTGGTGCTCTGTTTGGGTTTGCCTGTTTCTTTGCTTGTTTTTATTACAATTTGATAGTCAGTGACTCCAAGTAAAGACAATGAAGACCCACCTCCCATCTCACTAGAGTCACTTATGAACCCAAGAAAGTCAGGGGAGCTCGGAGCACTGACCCTGTTACTGGACACAATGCTCGCCACAGGCCAGGCAGTGCCTCGGGGGAGTTCCAGGCCCAGGCAGGGTGAGGCCACCCCGAAGCCATTTCAGTGCCTACCACCCACCAGAGCAGTGGGGCCTGCAGACAGTTCCTACCCCTCGCCAGTCCCATCTGCTGCTCTGTTTACTCCAGATAAATAATTAGAATGCACTCTTAGCAGTGAGGCCACTCACCCCAGCGTCACCTAAAACAGCGCCTGTCTAAGTTGTCTGCAAGCAGCGCCCTTTCAACAGAAGTGGCTCCCAGCACCTCACTGAACCCTAGTGGAGGGCCAGGGCAAAACTCTTCAGGCCCTCAGAGCTGGTTGGAATCCAGCTCTCGGATCTACTGGTGTGTGATGCCAGGCAGTCAGACTAGTTTAATTACCCTATGCCTCAGTTTCCTTGTCAACAAAATGGAGATAACACCTATATAAAAAGGTTCATAATAATTAAATTTTAAATGTGTAAGAGGGGCAGAAAGCAATACTAGCATATGATAAATATTTAATAGATATCAATACTACTATTAATACTATTAGTACTGAGTACTATTAGTACTATTGTAAATATACTAAAGGCCTTGAAAACTATCATTCTCTAGACAAATAGAAGACATATGTAATATAATGACCATCTGCTTGAGTTGGGGGGTGGGTAGCATGAGGGGGTTGCCATTCTGAATTTAAAAACAAGCACACAATGAAACAACAGTGAGCCCAGAAATAATCCACATCTATATGGTCAATGGATTTCCACTTTCCAAATGCCATGTTAATCTAGTGGGAAAGGAGACATCTTTTTTATAAAATATATTTTATTGATTTTTTACAGAGAGGAAGAGAGAGGGATAGAGAGTTAGAAATATCTATCAGCTGCCTCCTGCACACCCCCCACTGGGGATGTGCCCACAACCAAGGTACATGCCCTTGACCAGAATCGAACCTGGGACCTTTCAGTCTGCAGGCCAACGCTCTATCCACTGAACCAAACTGGCCAGGGCAGGAGATGTCTTTTTTTTTTTTTTTTTGTGATAGAATATAATTTTATTAAAGTTTATGTTACATGTAAACTATTATAGAGTGTTTTTCTATTTTTGGTGCCTATCTAATGAGAAAACCAACATTTCTCAAAGAAAGTGAAAGTGTCCATTTTGAGCCTCAGTATTTCCATATAGTTGGTGACTTTGTGATTAAGAAAAGGGAAATTAGCAGGTGGAAGAAGGCAG
>PVJC01043395.1:0-13404 GCA_004026665.1 Murina feae
CCACCTGCAGCATTACCTCCACCTACAGCGTCACTTCCATCTGCAGCATTACCCCCACTTACAGCATTACCCCCACTTACAGCGTTATTCCCACCTGCAGCGTGTATCCCACCTGCATGTACACCCACCTGCAGCATTACCCCCACCTGCAGCGTTACCCCCACCTGCATATACACCCACCTGCAGCGTGTACCCGGGCTCACACTGGAAAGCCAGAACATCGTTCACCATGTACCGGTCGCCTGTCTTGAGCCCATTGCTGGGCAGGGCTGGCTCCTGGCATGCGGTGAGCCCCACGGCTGTGGAAACACAGACACAGGAGGTAAGAACACAATGCTATTCTTGCATCTGTCTTGTCCAGGGCGTCCCCACTCAGGAAGCGCAGGTCCCCGAGAAGACGGTGAGGGACCCCGAATCAGCCGTGAGCTCGTTCTTAGTGTTCATTCGCTCCGTTTTAATAGAGATGGCTTTCATTTTAAATATCAACTGATTTTTTCAAGTAAACCTTGTTCCTTCCACTTCCATCTGAACGCCTCGATCCTCAAGCACACAATCTGAAAAGTCCTTTACAGAACGATGGCCCCTGTGAGATGCAACCCCCATCACATTTCTCTTGTTCATTGTTTTTTGAATAATACGGCACAAACATTAGCAGTCCTTGTGAACAGTGTTGAGTGTGAACCTGGGAGCCCGGCTCTTTCAGGAAACTAATACGAGAATAAAGGCTTCACATCCCAGCTCCCTCTCATGTAAAGACAACAGGGAACCGTCCACGAAGCGCTGCTCCAGGGAGCAAGGCCAGCATTTCCGCTCCTAAAGCTGCAACCAGGGACTTGCCCAGACGAGATGGTCTCTGGTGAAGGCGCTAACAGTATTTCCAATATGTCACAGAACACGGGAATTCAGCCTAAAAGGTCAGGTAAATTAGTGCTAATATTGCTCAACAATTATCTGTATAAACCCCTACTATACCAATAAACAAAACGCCGGCAATGGCATTTTATAAAACCGCAAGTGCAGTGGGAATATGGCGCTAAAGATCTGGAGGCTAAGTACAGGGCGATCTCCCCCATCACCCTAGGAAGTCTTCTCTGACTCCAGGTTTATTTCATTTTTTAAAATATCTTTAAAAAATTTAATTTTAGAGAGAGAGGAAGGGAGAGAAACATGGATGAGAGAGAGAAACATCAACCAGCTGCCTCCTACACACCCCCTACTGGGGATCAAGCCTGCCACCCGGGCATGTGCCCTGATGGGGAATTGAACCAGTGACTCTCAGGGCCCAGGATGCCACTCGACCACTGAGCCACACAAACCAGTGACCCCCAGGCCTGAGGTACTAGCAGCGTATTCGGGTGAGAAGCGGGGAGAAGGCTCTCTTTGGTATGGATCTGCCTAAACTTCCCCAGCCTGCCTTGCACTTAGACTTCAGTTCTTGTTCCCAACACGAGGACCAATGAACTGGGACTCGGGTTGTGGGCTGGATGGGAAGGTGGGGGAGACGGTAGCTAACCCTGGAGCGACCACCAGCAGGGCCCACCGGTGGCCCCGTGCAGGTGGGAAGGACGCTGTCTGCCTGCCCATGGGACCGTCCACAGCGGGCCCACCATCTCTGCACACACACATGCTCACCGTCTCATTGGACTTCACTTACTGTAAAGTCAGAGCCCTGGCCTGTGTCGCTCAGTGGATAGAGCATCAGCCTGTGGACTGAAGGGTCCCGGGTTCGATTCTGGTCAAGGGCACGTACCTTGGTTGCAGGCTCCTCCCCGGCCTGGGCCCTGATCGGATGTGTGCAGGAGGCAGCCACTCGATGTGTCTCTCTCACACCCATGTTTTTCTCTCTTTGTCTCTTCCCCTCCCTTCTAGCCTCTAAAAATCAGCAGAGAAATCTCCACGGTGAGGATGAACAACAAGAGGAACATAAAGACAGAGCTGGTCATCAACAGGCCCAAGGCTGGAGGCAGACAGCACAGCCTGCTGCTGCGGGCAGGAGCCAGTGCTACCCACGGTGTCCACGCCCGGGGCGGGCGCTGGGCCAGGCCTTGTGCAGGGCAGGCAGTGCTTGCAGACGCCAGACCAGACGGAGCTCGGCGCCCGCCTCTGGCCTCTGGCAGGAAGGAAAGGCCCAGGGAAGCCCAGGTGGCCGGTCAGGGGCCCAGGCCCAGCCTGCGGACCCGCCTGCAGACGCCCTGCCACGGGGAAGGATAGGACCAATTCCTCCACTTCCAGCCTCTCAGCGCCTCGTGGGGAGCCGGGGGGCTGTCCGCGTCCAGGCTGCACAGGATAGGCCCCCGTCCCTGGCGATAGCGTCTGAGATCCACCACATTGCCTCAGTTTCCCCCAAACCTGGAGAGATGGAACGAGGGGAGGGAGGTGCCCTCACCCTCATGACTGAGGGTTGGGGGACCTGCGTCAGGACGGGCTGCCGCCTGGGCTGACCCTGAAATCAGGCCCCGGAGCCCACCGGGCTGTCTGCCTGCGCGGGGCTGAGCCACATCTCACTTCCCTACGTCAAATCCGGCGTCTTCCTGAATGGCCGCACGCGAAAGCAGCGAGCACCAGAGGCTTTTTTTTTTTTTAAATTCCAAGCACATTTGGGGCTTTGCATGGACCGTAAAATTGCTAAATATGAAAAAGTACAGCCACTGAGGCCTCTAACTTGTTTCACTGGTTTACATCTAATTTCTTTCCATCTTTTAACGTTAGAATACAGATCACAGTTACATTTAATTTCACCTTTTTCCCTTCAAAAAGAAATTGGCAAAATCAACTACCGTATATCACTTACTGTTTACTTGGCTCCGAAAAAATGCACGTGAAATCTCTCGGTGTAAATGTCTGACTGCAGCATGGAACGGGGAGAAGCTAGCTTATGGTGAATCCCACCCAACATGTGCAAAAAGCACAGAAAAATATGTTTAAAATAAAGAAAATGACGGTGACACGTAATTCAACATTTAGTTCCGCTACTAAATCCCCCTTCTTCACAAATAATGGTTTTTTTTTTTACTTATTTGCTCTATTACATGCTGATTTAAATGCATTTATTGTGTATTAATTTATTTTCATTTTCTCCTTCCTTGAAATTTATGTGTCAATCCAACTCATCCTGTGATAAAAGTAACTTGCATTTACATCTGTATCTGCAGGAATTATAAAATTTCAGAATAAATAAAAAACAAACAAAAATATTGTAATCAGTGCATGATCAGATAAGTCCCAGAGGCATTCCCTCAGGCCTTGGCATTGGAAATGCAGAATGAGCCACCTCCCATCCTATCTCAATCTTTCCAGTCCCATCCCATCCCATCCCATCCCATCCCATCCCATCCCATCCCATCCCATCCCATTTCTTCCCAGCCTGGCATCACCGTGTAGTCCATGTAGGTTAGTAGCCGAGGACGTGGAGATGCTCGGCATTTGTGGCAATATCCCCTAGTGACGCCCTGGAGACAAACACGCCAATACAAGTGTGCGGGGAACGGAGCTGCAGAGCGGAGCGGGACTCACACGGTGGCCCACCACGTCTGCGAATGATCGAGGGCCCCAGGCCAGAGCTGGGTGTTCTCCAGGTGCTGGAGTGACGGAGCAGCAGTGGTCGAGTGGGTTCATGTCATGGGTGGGCTACTTCGGTCAGAAACCGTGCCTCCTGCACAGGGCACAGAGCCAGGCGCTGGCTGAAGTACACGCCCTGCTTTGGGAGCCCAACCTGGGCCTAAAAGGGTGGGGGTTGGGGTGGGGAAGCCCCTTTAGAGAAACACCCACCATGTGCATGACCCAGGACACAAATATCAGAAAGGAGCAGGTGGCAGCAGCAGGAGGCAAAGCCTAGTGCCTTAGCCCGACCTGTGGCAACCTGTGAGCGTCGACCTGTGAACCAGGAGGAGGTTGGGGTCTGAGTCCCTGTCGGTTGTGGGCTGGATCCCAGTGTGGGGCGTGCAGGAGGAAGCCGATCCATGATTCTCTCTCATCATGGATCTCTCTCTCCCTCCCTCTCCCTTCCTCTCTGAACTCAATAAAAATAAATTTAACAACAATAACAAAAAATACCTAGTACCTTAGGAGACAGAGCTGCTGACCTCAGGACAGAGGCGGGACTGGAGGAACTCTCGGGAAGAACACGCTGGCTGTTCACATGTCATCGTTATTCTAGTCCCAATGGGGATGGAGGTGTGGGTGGAGCAGGCAGGTGGGGGCTGGCAGACACCTGGAGAGGAGGCGCCCTCGGCCGTCACTGTGCACAACACTCATTAGCACCTGGAGAGAGCGACCTGGAACGGATGCTCATTGGGGCAGAGTTTTAGGAGGAAAAGATGCCCGTCCAGCGAAACGGGTGTTTAATGTTGTTAACTCGCAGGCGGCAGCCACATGGGTGACGCACGCAGTTGTAACGTTTGGCCGTTAAAGGTGTTTATTCTGGGGTGAGGACCCTTTTCTCTGCCCAGGGCCAATGGGGTGTTTAGACCATCATTCACGGCCACGCGGAACTGTCCACGTAAAAGTGAGCCTGCTTTGTTAGGGCAAACGTTTTTTTGTTTTTGTTCTGTAATCCTCACCTGAGGACATTTTTCCATTGATTTTCAGAGAGAGTGGAAGGAAGGGGGAGAGACAGTGAGAAACACTGGTGTGGGAGAGACACAGCGATGGGTTGTGTCCCCCAGGTGCCCCGACCAGGGATCAAGCCTGCAACCGAGGTACGGAGGATGTACCCGGACTTACTAGTGTACGGCCTGTGGCCAGACATTCCCTGCCCCTGATTTACACACAAAATTCAACAGGGGAGAGATACACACACACAAAAGAATTGCTCTAAAGACTTCCTACAACGAGGCTGTGTAATACCATCTGATAGGAAAGCCCACACTGTTTCTCAGGAGAAACATCTAGAAGAGGGACTGTCACAGCGCAGGCACAGTTTCCATGGAAAGGGCATCTAATTATTCCAAAACATCGATTACTCGTGCTCTGTGTCATAAAAGAGGCGACAGTAAGCGCTGCGAAGCGGTGTGTTTTTACAAGGTTGTTCACACACCCCCGACCCCGAATCACCAGGTGCCTTGACCATCAGGAACAATCACTCTTTCTAAACGGTTTGACCCCCTGCCAGGAAGCGACAACAGAACAGAGATTTCTCTTTGGTTTGGTTGCCTTTTAAAAGTATCTTTGTTATATGCTTTCCTTGTTGCATGCATTTTTAAATTTATTTTGAGGTTGCACACAATACCCAAAGAGTATCCAGGTTAACTCCCCTTTCTTTAAATCTAAGTAATCTTATTTTTAAAATTCATTTCCCTATGCATCTTCTCAGTGAGGTCTTATACTCTCATGATTTACATTTTCCCCACTATACCTAACTGCCAAGTACACAAATACATATACAAACAACCTAACTGTCAATAATAACTTCTGAACTTGTTGTACCTGTACAACGATATCACAGTCGGCTCTAGATAAATTCATATCTGAAAAATCAAAGTCTGAATCCAGCGTGAGAGCAGAATATTTTACATATTTTATAATGGCAAGTAATAATGCATCAGACAGGACATCGTATGGTCCACGCCAACCCAGACAAAACGCCCAACTCTAGCAAGACAGAAATATGCGTACGCATACCCGATGGTGGTCTCACCCAATAAAGAGGGTTTCAGTAGGAAAAGTGTGATCCCTAAGCAAGGACTGGAATCAGAATCATCTCTACAGCACAAATCTCTAAGTGAGGAGCGGGTCTCAGTAGGATGGGCGTATTTGCCAATAATGTTTCTGTAATATGACCATATAGTACATTTAATTCTGTAACGCATTTGCAAATATCTCTGAATTTTGTTCTGCTGGAGATGGTGTGTCACCCTCTTAAACTAATGTGTGAATTAGCTAAGTGGATGATAGATACAGAGAGACAGAGAGGTCGTTTCATTTTAGAGTGAGCACTGGAGAAACCCTCCTCCACGTTGGGTGTGAAATAGAATCCTGGTGACCATGAACTTATCCTTGAGCTAAAGCGACAGTAAAGGCCATGAAAGTCCAGCTGGAGTGGCTGGCTGGTTCAGTTCCCGGTCAGGGCACATGATCAGGTTGTAGGCTGATCCCCAGTAGAGGGTATGTAGGAGGCAGCTGATTGGTATTTATCTCTCACATCGATGTCTCTCTCTCTCTCTCTCTCCCTCTGCCCTTCTCTCTACAATCAATAAAAACATATTAAAAAAAATAAAAGCGTATTCCTACTTCTATTTGAAAATAGAATTATGTAAAATTAAAACATCCAAGTTAACAATGAGAAAAAATCTAAACTACAAAAGCATCACTTTTTGAACTGATCAGAGACGTGAGGTTGCGGGTTCCCGGGTGACATCCCCTGCAAAGAAGGACCAGCTCCTTCGAGGGGCGACGGGACATGCACCTGCTGCTGACACGCAGGAGAAAGGGGACCCACTGCCACGCTCCCGGGGCCGAGCCCATGCACTGGGAGCTCAGGGCCGGGCAGGGGAGCATGTCCTTCGCCCCCGGCTCCTCCAGGGTCTCGGGGAGCACTGGGGACGGCAGCGGCCGAGAGCCGCCCGCATCGCCTGTCTCTGGACGGAAGGGCATGAAGTGGCGGGTGCTCCGTGGGGTCCCTCACTATTGGGAAATGAAAACGTCAACCGCTGGAGAGGGGCAGCGAGACGTGTACCTCCTGGGCACCAGCGCACGTCGTTGGAGAAGGATGGATGGAAAAGGCCGTCTCCACCTGCGCTGGCGAGGAGAGCGTGGCCCTTTGTCATCCGAGGCTGTGGCCTCCCCGAGCTGGCACACAGGGCAGGCCCCGATTCAACCACAGGCGGAGATGGAGGCTGGGAGGGAGGGCAGGCTCTCAGGCTGGGCAGAGGCGGGGAGAGCAGCACAGTGCAGCCTGGCCTTGGGGTGAGCCGGCACCAGGGGACTCACAGCCCACCCTGGGGTGGGCAGGGTTTGGGGGAGGCTGCCTCCTTTGGAAGGTGCTTCGGGGTGACTGAGCGCTGAAGGTGGAGGATGGACACTGAGAAAAAGCGCTCACACCAGGCACATGGCAGCGGCAGCTCCCCCGCCTCAGGGACCTGAAGCCTGGGATGCAGGAGAGTGACCACAGCAACGACAGGACTCAGCCCACTCCAGGCAGCTGGAGGGACACAGCGGAAGGGGCACCGTGCTTGGGTGCCAACATGCCCAACAGTCTCTGCAGTTTCACTCAGTGTCCAGCTTATTTAAAAATGTGTATATTAAATGTGTTTATTGATTTCAGAGAGGAATGGAGAGGGAGAGAGAGATAGAAACATCAATGATGAGAGAGAATCATGGATCAGCAGCTTCCTGCACGCCCCACATGGGGGATCAAACCCGCAACCTGGACATGTGCCCTGATCAGGAATCGAACCGTGACCTTCCTCTGAGAGGAAGTGAATGACCCCATGTTTCCCCTCAGAATGGAAACTGGACCCCCAAGCCCAGCCACAGGGGGGGGGGGGAGAGGCTCTGCCCACCTCGGCTGCTGTGAGTCACAGCAGGTCTCTCAACAGGTCTCATTCCCATTCACCCCCCAATTTCTTTATTTTAAATATATTTTTAAAATTGATTTCAGAGAAGAAGGGAAAGGGTGAGAGAGATAGAAACATCAATGACGAGAGAGAATCATGGATCGGCTGCCTCCTGCACGTCCCACACTGGGGATGGAGTCCACAATCCGGGCCTGTGCCCTGACCAGGAATCAAAGTCGTGACCTCCGGGTTCATAGGTCAATGCTCAACCACTGAGCCAGGCGCGCTGGGCTCACTGTCCAGCTTTAATAAGACATTGTGCAACACACATATGCAAGAAGAAAACAACCTTTTGCTGGCGCTCAAGTAGCAGAACCAGACTCAGCGTACACTCTCATAGTGGAAATATTAAGCAGTAATGTTACAATAACTATGAGAAACATGTGAAAGGATCTAGAAGGAAAGGCAGCAGGCATGAGGGGATGGAGTAATTATTGCAGAGACATAATTATAAGAAAGAGTCAAAAGGGAAATCTAGAGGGAAAACCGCAGCATCCGAGAGGAAGGACCTTTATGAGCTCATTAGTGGGGTGGACACGGCTGAGGAACGATGTGATGACTCTGAAGAAAGGTTAATAGCAATTATGCTAACTGGGACATGGAGAGACGGCGAATGAGACAGACCTGAGCACACGAGGATGTGAAACCACCTCAGATGATCCGGACACAGGGAGAGATGGGGAACCGCCTCAGATGGTGTAATGGACATGGGAAGAGGATGGGAAACCATCTCAGATGGTGTAATGGACTCAGGGAGAGGATGGGAAACCGCCTCAGATGGTGTAATGGACTCAGGGAGAGGATGGGAAACCGCCTCAGATGGTGTAATAGACTCAGGGAGAGGATGGGAAACCACCTCAGATGGTGTAATGGACATGGGGAGAGGATGGGAAACCACCTCAGATGGTCCGGACACAGGAAGAAGTAAGGGTTCCAGAAGAAGAGGGAAAGAGACAGGACTAAAGAAACATGCAGGATGGGAATGGCCAAGATTTGTTCCTAAGGAATGACACATACCAAACCACAGATCCGAGAACTGGAGCACACCCCCAGCAGGATGAATATCGTGCCTGTGCACACACTCACACACACATACACCTAGACACCTCCTAGTCCACCTGCTGAAAATACAAGATTAAAAAACAAGCTTAAAGGAAGGCAGAGAGCAGGGGCAAGTGCCTAAGAAATACAGCTTGTCCTCATGAACTAAGAAGTGAGAATTCCCTGGGGAGGCCTCACTGACATGGGAAAACTAGACCTTTCAGCCCAGGCTCCTACGTCCAGCCAACCCCCTCTCAGAATCGAAGGTGACATGACGACCTTCAGGAAAAACCCAGAAGCTGGGAGGATTCGGGTCAGTAGACCTGACCCACAAAAAAGTCCCAGAAGTTCTTCAGACAGAAGAAAAATCAAACAGAAGCCAGGTCTCCCCAAAGACATCAAAAGCTGTAAAGTCATTGAAATAAAGGTAAATAGAAATATATTTTCTTAGTGTTGATTACTCTAAATAATACTGACTATATTCAGTGAAAACAGTTCAAATATGCTCTGGGCTTTATTACAAGTGAAAATAAAAGATGAAATAAGAATACCATAAAATTAGAAAAGAGAAATGGAATGTGTATGCCTTTTAGGTGATTGTACTATTCACAAAGTGACAGAGTATCATCTGAAGGTAAGCTGTGCTGTATTAATGACGGATATTTTAAATTCTAGGGAGACCATTAAAGTTTTAAGTCGTTTCATCCAATAAGCCCATCGTGGAGATAGATTGGAGCAATAATAAGACTCAATTAAACCCAAGCTGGCAGGAAAAGAGGGAAATTCCACAGAATACAAATAGGACGAATGGAAACAATCCAACAGAAGCCATATGTTTAATCTCATTAGCGGTTCTTCCACCAGATCCCACTGAGATCAGGGAGCACTCGTCTAGTGCTGTACACATGGCGTATGTCCTGCTTTTTAAATTGGAGAGAGAGAGAGAGAGAGAGAGAGAGAGAGAGAGAGAGAGAGAGAGAGAGATGGAGAGAGAGAGGTCAATGTGAGAGGGAAACCTCAACCTGTTTCCAGTTGCCTCCTATAAGCACCTGGCTGGAGTTTCAACTCGCAACCTGGGTATGTGCCCTGACCGGGAATCAAACCCACCACCTCTTGGTGAATAGGATGATGCTCCAACAACTGAGCCACACCAGCTGGGAGAAAAGCACTATAATCCTGACTGATATAATGGGTCAGTATATATATCAACTAGAGAGGCCCGATGCAGGAAATTCATGCAAGAGGCTTGGCCCTTGCAGCCCTGGTTTCATCGGGAAAGTTGTCTGGAAGGTTGTCTGGATGGTCGTTCCACTGTTCCTCAGTCCAGTCTAATTAGCATATTATGCTTTTATTATTACAGATAGACGCTTATATACTTCTATGCAAACATTTCTATGTAATATTTTCCTATTTATTCAAGAATACTTATCCCATGTTCCCCAGTAGCAGGTTCTGTTTCATGCACCTTTAGGTCGGATTTTGTATTTTCAGGATAAACCAGTATCATCGCTGTCTACATGTCTACAACCTGAAGTACCCAGATATTTGCTTTTTTTTGTTTGATTATTTCTCTGGAAAAAGAGCCTGGAGCAAGAGTGACAGGGGGTGATCCTGCTGCATTACATGTCCCATGTCCACTGAGGCTCACGGCATAGGGGGAAGAGGCTGGGGAAGACAAGGACGTTGGAAAACACCACTAGTTTCAGCCTTTATGTGGATTATGAAAATTCACAGAAATCTGGGCCACACCGTGGGGCCAGACCACCTTAGAATCGCTTCTGGTTTCCTTAGCGTTTTACAGTCCATCCTTCACACCAAAGGGTCTGTCCTGCAGTGGTTCTCAACCTTCTGGCCCTTTAAATACAGTTAGTTCTTCATGCTATGACCTAACCATAAAATTACTTCCATTGCTACTTCATAACTGTAATGTTGCTACTGTAATGTTATGAGCCATAATATAAATATCTGATATGCAGGATGGTCTTGGCAACCCTTGTGAAAGGGTCGTTCGACCACCAAAGGGGTCGAAACCCACAGGTTGGGAACTGCTGTGTTAGAGAAACCCTACCAGCGTCCTTCAGAAAGAAGAGGAGGCTGATCAGAAGGGGCCTCGTCCTCACCTCCACCTGAGAGACCCGGGAGCTGGTGTGGTGGTCCCGTATCAGCTCGGGTTTCAGGGCCAGGCCAGCTGGATCTGACCCACAGGCTCCTGGACCTGCCACATACCATCCAACGACGGGACGCTTGCTGTCATCGCTGGTGCAGTAGGACAGCTGAGGTCCACACACACCTGCTCATGTGGAAATCCCTCCTCGCGAAGAGGAGCGTTTGTGTCTGTCTCTCCATCACGTATCAGCAGGGTGACCAAGACCTGGGTGCACAGAGAACACCCCACCTTCTGCTCCGTCTCCTCTGAAAGCTGAGCACACCCCCAAGACAGGCCATACGCCAGCAGCTGTGATATGCGTAGAGCTGGCACACAGCGCGTGCTTGTTGGTGATTTTATTACTATTTCATGGATAGAATTTTTAGGGAAAAGTCTGAGGTCAGAAACTTGCCGATTGGCCATACGTACATATTCAAGGCAGATGCAGAACTATGTCAACAGATTACAAATGTTGGATGCGTGGGGGTTTGGCTGCCGACATGGGCTGTGAAGGAATTCACAACCCAAAGAGGAGATGCAGAGAGGAAGTTTATTTTACTTTCCAGGAAGGGAGCGGGCCAAGTACTGCCAATCCACATAAGGCAAGAAACACAAGGGCGGCCTCCCCTTCTAAGCCTTGGCTGTTGCTAAGTGACAAGGAAGGGAGGAGGGTTTAGGACTGAAGTAGAGTTTGTGTTTTGGGAGACAGTCCTACAGATGTCCTAGGAAGTGTCTTATCAGTATTTTTCCCAAGCCTGCAAAACACGCTTGGAGCAAACGTGATGAATAATTCAAAAGAGGCCTGTGTGAAGGGGGGTGAGGAAGGAAACTTTCTAACGAGAGACTCCTTGGTGGGAATCATCCCTGAGATGTGAAAACAGCAGGGAGGAGGTGTAGCAAGAATGTCGCCTTGAGAGTAGCTATCTCGTCCCTCAGTTTGACCAGAGGGCTGTTTGTCAAGACAACAATCATGGTGTTTAATTACCAGGTACTTCTCATACATGTGGAAGGCCACCGCAAGGAAAAAGAGGCCTTTCCCTGTCCTCACAGGAAGGTCACTCGGCCACTTCCTTCACCACCCCCTCCACTGTCCGAGTTGACCTGGTCCTGGGTACACTGTACAGAACCTGCACTCTAACCTGGCTGAGAGAATGATGGCAGAGGAAGGCCTGCCTGGAGGCCCAGGGACAGGAGTGGCATGAGCCATCGGGATGGTGTCAGCATCTGAAAGGAGACACTGAACACAAACACACACGTAGCGTTACGTCCGGCCACATTAAAAAATAAATAACCACATTAAGCAATTAAATAAGGCCCCAGATCCTTGACCAAGAGTCGTCTCTGTGAGAAACAGCTCTGTCTCTCCTCTAAGGAAGTGCATTTTCTGGGAATTCAGGCAAAGGAGACGACTGTATGGTTGGAGAGGCCAGTCCATGGCTAAGTGCACGGGACACTCCTTGTGGGTTCATTCTGTCACTCGCACCTCTGCCTGTCAGAAGTGCGGGACGCGCCAGAAAACAGCAGATAACAACCTTGCGAGGAAGAGAGAAGCGGATCTCGCACTTCCAACACTTCTGAAGGTATCACCGGATTTACGAACACGTCAGAAATGAGATTTATACTCCTTGTCTACACATGCGCATGGTGTATCCAACCAGCAGGCTTTCCCAGACACGTCCTCCCGCAGCACCGTTTCCCGCTGTCCCAAAGCTGTGCTCCTCACACACGTGCGAAGGAACCTGCATACAGATGCCCGCGCACCAGCAGGGAGGTCCCAGGGCGTGAGCAGCAGCCCTGGGCTCCGCGTCTGCTGCGCAAGATGCATCGGCCGCCAGGACCCTGGCCTTTCGGAGACGTACGTGCCGTCTATCTGGCTAACTGTTTATCTGGATCCCAAAGACCACGTCCTGCGGCTCAGCCACGCGTGGCCTGTCTGCAGCGCTCATTAGAGGAGATGGATGCACGCATTAGGCGCTTTTACTGCCGGAGAGCGCGTCCTAGAGTAAACCTTGGGCGCATCGGAAATGTTCCCGCTCGCTCTTCCAGGGAGAGTCACCCACCACCCGGGAGATTTGTGACCCTGACCTTTGTCATCGTTTAGCCAACTGTTAACTCAGCTGCGCATCCATTTTTAAAAGGTTAAGGGGTCCTCCACGATACGTTCTTCCAATTAAAATGAAAAATACACAGACGCGGGCGGCGAAGGGGCGGCTCTGGATTCACAGCCGCGGAGACTCAGGACGACAGGGCGTGAGGCCATAATCTCCTTGGCAACTGCCGTTCTCTCTCTCCTGGGGCCCACGGGAATAGTCATATCACAGGAGGACACGATGTTGCAAAGGTCACTTGTGATGCCTTTTAGTGCAAACACCCGGGAATGGAGCCATTGCTTCATCTGATAATTCCAGGCTCTCCCTCCACCCGCCCGGTAACCTGTCTCCTCACGTGTTTTGCAGGGAAAGAGTCGGTGCAGCTCGCTGTCACTCCACGTTGGAGCACAGACATAGGAGAGCACTTCACTACGGAGTGAGATGCTGGGAGGGGGGAGGTGCTGGGCTCCTTTTTCCTCTGAGGACTTTCCCCAGCTGGGCAACAGGAGGAGGGGCCCGGGGAGGGGGCAGGTGCTGGGAGGGGGCAGGTGCTGGGAGGGGGCAGGTGCTGGGA
>PVJC01043396.1:0-14563 GCA_004026665.1 Murina feae
CCTGTAGGAGGGGCCTGGCGACAGGTGCAGAAGGTAGAAGCTGCGGGGCTGGTTCTCTTCCTTCAAGAACCATCTCTCAGCAGGAAGTGCTAACCTCCTGGCCTTTGTCCCCTCCCAGGCAGGTGACAGCAGGGACATGTCTCGGGAGCTGCAGGACGTGGACCTGGCCGAGGTGAAGCCTTTGGTGGAGAAAGGGGAGGTGAGTGGAGATGCTCCTGGTTTCCCCATCACATGCACAGTCATACAAGGGCACACGTGTGTGCACAGCATGAACACATACACACACAAGTCCACTGCTTCCTTGTTTTCCCGGGTCTCCTTGTCCAGGGGTGCAGAGGGACAAAGGTACCTGTTCCAGTCCCACCGTGGCCACTATGCGCTCTGGCGCTGCGGGTCAGGCCCCTGCCCACAATCTGGGCTTGTCTGCCCACACCTCCCTGATCCCATGCGTAAAGAAGGGCATTGAACTCCTCTCGGCGCCCCTACCTCTGACGTCTGTGGTTCGAGAACATGGGACCGGAAGCCCACTGCCCACAGGCTCTGTCTACCCCCTCGTTTCAAGGTGAAGGTCACACACATCCCCTGGGGCCCGCCTGCCTGGCCTCAGATCCTGGCCGTGACACTCGGCAGCTCTGTGTCCACCGCTGGCAAATGCTTCAACCTTTATGCTCCAGTTCCCCGGCTTTACACCAGTGACACTGGGACTTATGTCCTGGGGCCACGGTGCGGATGGAGTGGGCTGCTGCCGCCTGGCGCGGAGGAGATAAGCTGCACTCCTGAGCTCCCGGTGCTGCAGCTCTTATCATCTCCGAGGCCAAGCCTTTCACGTCAGCCAGGCCTCCCTGGGAAAGAGCCCGCCCTGCCCCGGGCCCAGCAGGCAGGTCCCTCCCTCCCTCCTGGCGGTTCTGACATTGGCTTCACATTTATGGAAATGTGACGAGGAGCCTTCACTTCTGCTGTAGAAGTGACATCCTATTCTAAATTATGTTCCCTTCCTGCCTGTGACGATGCCGCTTTTCAAAAATGTAAAGTTCAGGCTCAGAAGTGAAGTTACCCTAAGGCAGGGGTGGGAACCATTTTTTTTCCCCCAAAGGCCACTTGGATATTTATAGCATCATTCGCAGTCTGTACAAAATTATCAACTTAAAAACTGGCCTGCTGTATGTGATCAAGCATTTAGTGAACTCACCCCTAAGGCCTTGGCAGGGCCAGACCCCATGATTTCGAGGGCCTTACACGGCCCGAGGGCCGGACGTTCCCCACCCCTGTGCTAAAGTCGACCAAATGCTTTCCAGGTAGGAATTAGCATGAAGACCAGGTCCTGCCAGCCTGGGCCACCGCGTCCCGAGCGTTCTCTCGTGCTCACAGCAGGATGAGAACTGGCTCCTGGGATTGTTCCCATTTTACAGAAGAGGAAGTTGAGTCTCGTGGAGCTTAACAGGTCCTCCGTCACGTAGTTACACGTGTGCGGGGCCTGGAGCCAAGCCAGACCAGCTGCCCTTGGCGAACAGACTGCTCGTCGGGCTCCTTGGTGACGCTGGCTGTGGCTGCTCTGGTGTAGGTCGGTCGCGACACAGACTTTCCCTTCGGTGCTTCACAGACACAGACATTCTGTCTCTGACGGGAGGGGAGCTGCCCGCGTGAGTGGCAGCTGCATTTAGAAGCTGCCAAACCCTTGTTATTCTTGTACATTGGGGGTCTGCAAGTGTGTTCTGTGAAGGGCCACATAGGAACTACCTGAGGCTCTTCGGGCCATATCGCCGTGGCAACCGCTCACCTTCATGATTACAGCGTGAAGGCAGCCGTAGCAACATGGAAGTGCACGGGCTTGCTGTGTTCCAATAAAACTTTATTTACAAAAACAGGTGGTGGGCCGTCGCCTGCTGGCCCATGCTGTTCACGGTGCGTGCTCCACATCCGGATAGCTTTGGTGTGAGATGGGCTTTGGGCTGGAAGCAGAATTGTGGGACTGAGGGAAATGCGTAGAGGTCTCTGTGTCCACGCACGAGAGACTGAATTTTAATCCAGAAGACGGGCAGCCAGGGAAGAAATGTGAGGAGAGATTTAAAAGTCTAGCACATGGGTGAAGGTCAGGAGACCAGGTCACAGGTAATTACAGTCCTGTCTCTCACAAGCTTGTGGTCAGCTGAGACCTTCAGATCTTTTTTACACCAAAGCAGTAGTTAAAAAGGAACCCAGCTAATGTGTCTCCTTTCCTACCGGACTGTTCTTTGAGATGAAAAGTCTCCCTCTGTCAGGAACTAGGGAGGCTCCGCAGAGGAGGGAGGGTAGATTCAGGCTCAGGGCTTGGAGAAGCAAGGAACCTTGATGAAACTAACCATCTCTCTCGTCTCTCCACAGACCATCACCGGCCTCCTACAGGAGTTTGATGTTCAGGCAAGTAGAGGCTGTGGACTCCCTCCCCTTCCCACTGTGTGCTCTCTCCCCCCTCTTTGTCCTCCTATTGGTGGGAAGTAGATCATGGTTCAGACACTGGGGGCGAGGGGAAAGAGGGAGGGAGCTTCGCACACTTGGCTCCTCCCCGCAGAGCAGCTGGTTGGGGTTGGAGTTCTGGCCAAGGAAGACTGTGGCAACAACTCCCCGTGGTACCCCGGACACTGTCGATCTGGGCAGAGCTGTGGGGGACGGGGGGAGGGATGGGGAGCATTGGGTGGGCTTGTGACCCTGTGATGGGAGGGAGCAGAAGCAAAGGCTCGATGTTCTCAGCTCTACCTGGGAAAGCGAACCCAGGCCTCCCTGTGGCTCACTGGCTCCATTGCTGTGCAGGGTTGGCCTCAGGCAATGCCTCTTGAGTGCTGTTCAAGAACAAACTCAGGACAGTGGGCTGGCTTTCTTGGCTGAGGGGCAGGTCAGAACCTCAGGAACTGTAATTTCTAGACTCATTGGTGATCCCAAAGTTTGGGGGCCACAGGCTGTGCTGGGCCCTGGGGATGGGACAGAAAGCCTGTGCACAGCGGGGCCCTGTGGGCTTCTGGAGAAGAGGGAGGGCAGGCGCAATTATCAGCGGATGACACCACTCAGTCTCCCGGCCTCCAGCCTCTCTGAGCGCTGCATTTCCACCATCTATTCTGCTCCCTTTCCCCCAGAGAACTCCACGCTTCCTCCTGGATCCCATATTTCAGTGACTGGCCCACCCCCATGTCCAGAGGCTGGGCGTCTTGGCATTGCCCTTGGGTGAAGGGGAACGAGTGGGAGAGGGTTTGGGGATGTTGGCTGTTGTGAATAATGGGTGCACAAGTGTCTACCTGAGTTCCATGTTCAGGCAAGTAGAGGTTTGCCCTTTCTTGGCTCTGACGCAGAGCAAGTTGCTTCACCTCCCCTTGGCCTCCTCATCTGTGAAATGGGGCAAGTCACTCCAATCTTGTTGAAGTGGTGGTGGAGACAGGACAATGACGGCGGGGACCCAGATATGATGTTTCCCACATCAGCGTTGGGTCAGTAACACCCGATGTCTACTAACTCTTGTGACTGTCTTTTTTCTTTGCGTGTGTGCGTGTGTATGCGTGTGCGCACACGTGGTTAAGTACATATAACATAAAGTGTACCATCTGAACCATTGTTAAGTGTACACTTCAGTGGGTGGCATTCAGTATGCTCACATTTGGGGGAAGCCATCACCACCACCAGCTCCAGAACTCTTCATCTTGTGAAATCCGAAGCTAAGTCCCCATTAGGCACTGAGTCCAAGTGTCTTTCCCTGCAGTCCCTGGCAACCGCCGTGCTGCTGTCTGTCGCTATGATGTTAAGACTTTAAGTGTCTCGCGTAAGTGGAATCACTCCATTTGTCACTTTGTGGTTGGCTCCTTTCACTTAGCACAGTGTCTTGAGGGTCCATCCGGATTGCAACACCCGTCAGAATTCTCTTTCCTTGGAGGCTGGATGATACTTCATGGTGTGGATGGGCCACAGGGGTCATCCGCTCACCTGTCGGTGGGCACTTGGGTTGCTTCCCCCTCTGGCTGCTGTGACCAATGGGTGGACAAGTGCCTGGTTGAGTCCCTGCTTCTCATTCTCTTGGGTAGATGCCGGGAAGTGGAATTGTTGGGTCACGTGGTTATTGTTGATTCTTGCCATCTTGGTTATTGATTTGGAAACTAGGACGCATAGTTTTTCTGTTCCCTGGGAAGATCCTTCCTCACTCTTGTGTTCTTGATAGTTTGCAAAGCCCAGCTCTGAGTTCCTGTCCTCGGGCACAGGTAGTCGGTAGAGCAGAGACCAGCCTTCAGGTTGGCCTCCCGGGGCAGGGAGGCCTCGGAGCGGAGCGGGAAGAGTCAGAGTGAAGTCCGCCCACATTAGGTAACAGCCTGGGCTGAGCCCTCTCAGTTAATCCCAGAACCATCCTGTGAAGTTGGGGACATTTTTGTCCCTTTAATAAATGTCTGCTTTAACCTGCTTTCTTGACTGAGAGCTCAGCATTAGTGAACATGGAATGTACCCCAAGCTCCATTCTGAATGTGTCACACCTTTTGCTCATCTGATGCTTGAAACCAACCTTATACCCATTTTACAGGTGAGAACGTGAGGCACAGAGAGGTCAAGTCAGTGGCCTGAGTTCCCATGGTCAGGAAGGGGTAGGCCTGGGGTGTGAACAAGCCGTGTGCTTGACTGAAGTCACTCCTCTGACTCCCTAGAAGGGAGAGGCAGACACACACGAAAAAGGAAGCGAACAAGACAACTCCAGCTCCCGTAGGGGCGTGGGAGGTGACAGAGCAGCTGTCGTGGTGGGAGTGGCCTTAGGTTGAGGGTCAGGAGAGGCTTCTGGAGGAGGTGACGTTGAAGGGAGACCTGAATGACCGATGGAGCCAGGCAAGTGACCTGAGAGGATTAGGGATGGTCGGTCCATGCAGAGGCCCTCGGCTGGGCCCGGGGGCGGGGCGGGGCAGTGAGCTCTCCCTGCAGCTGTTCATCAGCGCAGCTTTGAGCTGACCATGGCTGCTGAGTGACGCTTTGTCAACGCCAGTTCCCATCTTGATATAAAATGGTGTTGCTTCTGGTTTGGCTCCCTGATCGGGCTGACTCATGATTTCTGTGGACGTTCCCCGGGATTTCCGGGAGTTTCCAACATCTCGCCTGTTGGTTGTGCAAGGTTTCCCTCGGAAGATGCTGCACAGTGTGACCTCTGGGGAGCTCTATGCGCTAACAGGACTGCTCACAGGGCTGGGGGCAGGGAAGGGCAGAGCCCCGGTCAAGGGAGGCAGCAAGGCCCACCAGCCCAGGGACAGAATGACCGTCACCTGCCTGCTAGGACGTCGGCATCCCCTGATGAGTCAGTCCGGGCTTTCCCCTGCTCTCCTGCGGAGTCGTTATTCAGGACTTGGACCATCATCCCTCCTTTACAGATGGGGAAACTGAGGCTCACGCATGGCCTCAGTGAAGGGCCCATAGCACCCTGCTCTGTCTGACCCAGCCCTGTTCACTCCGCCAGGATTCATCACTGCAGTGCTACAGGGGCGGGCCCAGCTGGGCCTGAGGGCTGGGTCTCAGCTCACCTCTGCTCTTCCTATCCCAGCCCCTCTGCTCAGGCAGGGCACCTGCCGGGGACGCGGATGCTCACCCTCTGAGGGGGAGCTGGTGTGGACTCGAGTCCAGATGCCTTCATGGGGACCTGCTTACAGGATTCCTTCAGTAGCTTCTCACGGCCCATGGAGACGGCCCCGTCTGGCCCGTTCCTTGGGAGTCGAGTTTAAGGAGTCAGTGCGGCCTCATTGTGTGTCTGAGAGCAGCCAACGTCACTTCTTGAAAAATATTTGGTGCCGACGCAGGCGGACTCCTTCTTCCTTCCCCAGAGCAGTCAAGGGTGGATGTACACATGACTCACAGCTCAGCGGCAGCGGGACGCTGCGGCCGGGTCCGCGCCCAGTGGCTGGGTTGCCTGTCTCAGGAGGCGGCACAGCCGCCGAGCAGATGGCCTCTCGCCTTATCAGTCCCCGGCTGGCATCGCGGTGGGCTGGGCTGTTTGTTCTGGCCCGGGTGGTGGTTTAAGGCGAATCGATTGGTACCCGGGCCTGTGAGTTCTGCCGGTCGCTCCCAGGACCCCCCGCCCTCTTGGCCCCTGGGAGAGGCTGCAGGACCCTGGGAGCGCGGGCACGAGTGGGCTGCTGGCCAGGGATGCTGCGGCCGCAGGAAGGACGCCTGTGATCTGGTTTTGTGGAGACGGTCTGGCGTCAGGTTGGGGGCAGTTGTGCTTGCAAATTTGATGAGGGAAGTCGGTGGGAGTATTTTGGCTTCCGGCTTATTTTCTTCGGCTGGAATTCTAGAACCCGAGCGTCCCCGAGCTGGCAGGTGCTGTGCGACTCAGCCCTCCCCCTCGGCTCCAGGTGGGGGGCTTTGTGGACAGGCCTGAGAGAGGGAGGGAGGGAGCGAGTGAATATTTGCATCCTACTCGCAGCTCAGGCCCTGCCTGCCCAAGCGGGAGGTGCCAGACCCGTTAGGAGAAACTTGCCGAGAGGATCTGTCGAGATAGTCTTCCATTTCGGCCCACTGACTCCTACATCTGCAATAAACAGGGGGGCCGTCTAGCTGGTGTCTGTGCCCCAGAAACCGGGCTGAGCTGTCTCCCTGCGTCGTCTCATGTAATCCGCCACCGCCCTTCACGGGAGGAATTATTGCCGTCTTCACGTTATAACTGAAGGGCAGGGCCCAGAGAGGGCTTAAGGGATTTGCTCAGCGTCACTCAACGAGGAGAGAGATGATGAAGTCAGGTCCGGTCTCCACCGACCTGAGCCAAAGTCCATGTAACCGATGGGGGCGGGGCGCAGCGTGGACAGCAGCATCGGTCACTCTCCCCGGCCAGGTCGCCTCCCCCGGTGCACCGGCTGCTTCCGATTCCTTCCACCTGGACCTCTCCGTGTCCTGATGGTCTGATTGGATTTGGTTTCCATGGAATCTGTCTGTGTCTCACCAGGGCCCTGCTGGCAGGGAGCGGAGTTCCCCTCAGGGCCTGCGGTGGAGGCAGCGAGCGGAGGGGCTGGGGCAGGAGGGCGGTGGGCAGTGTCCGCTGAGGTCTGGTGCCCGCTCTGGACGTCCCTGTCTGGCGCAACTGGGCCAGGGGGACATCTGATCCCTGTTGGGGGCCCGGGTGGGGTGGGGAGGCTGATGTCCTTCCTTTCACTGGGAAGCAGATCCGCTCCCAGGGAGAATGGCAACAGTGACCTTTTCCTAATTCCTCGCTTTCCACTCAGTCGCTGCTTGTTTTCCCACCCCCTGGCTGAAGCGGGGCAGGAGTCAGAGGCTTGGGCCTCCTCGACCCACCCTTTCCTGCCCCCCCCCCCCGCCCTCCCCACCAGCCCCATGTAGGAAGTCACTGGGACTTGGAATGAGCCCCGTGGCAGATGGGGGTGGTGCTCATCTGGGTCAAGGCAAAACCAGCTGCGCCTCCTCTGCCTGGCTCGGCAGGTGTCCTGTGTCCTGTGTCCTGTGTCCCGCACACCTGTGGCGCGTTCTGCAGTGTGGGCCAGAGGCAGGTTTGGGGAGGAGCGGAGGTTAGGCCTCTGTCCTGTGTGCCCGTGTACCCCAGGGCGTGCCCAGGGGTAGCAGCTTCACGGGGCGCTGGGCAGACACAGAGCCATCCACAGCCCCCTCGGGGTGGGGGACCTGCCTCGGTGCATCCCTCTCAGGGAGTCCCTGTGCTCGGGACTCATTACAGGTCCCCCGTCTTCCCGGGCACCCGGCACAGTGTGCGAAACACGCGTCAAAGGCCCAGGCTCTGCCCGGCTGGCGTGGCTCAGTGATCGAGTGCCGACCTATGAACCAGGTCACGGTTCAATTCCCGGTCAGGGCGCGTGCCCGGCTGAGGGCTCGATCCCCTGTGTGTGGTGCGTAGGAGGCAGCCGATCGATGACTCTCTCACCAATGATGTTTCTCTCTCTCTCTCCCGTTCCCTTTCTCTCTGAAATCAATAAAAATAAATATTTTTTTAAAGGCACAGGCTCCGGACATGGGTGGTCGCGGGTTCAGACCCTGCTGCACCATCCAGCTGTGTGACCTTGGGAAAGTTGCTTACCCTCTCTGGACCTCGGTCTCCTGGGGACAGTCAATACAGAATAGATCCCGAGCCTCGGGGGGGGGGGGGCGGTAACAGTGAGCAGGCAGAGGCAGCACAGCCTCTTGGACAGAGCCGCTTCGAGCTTCACAACTGTATAAGTTCAAGGCCTCCCAAGTGATGAGTCAACATCTGTTACTCACCCCCACCCCGGGGGCTGCCAGGGATAAATATCCTTGATGCCAGCCTGGGCTGGGCATCCCGTACCTGGCACCAAGTTGGTGCCCAGGTCACCACATACTGAGAATGCCCTTCCCACCAGGCACCAAGCTCACCTCCTCTGCCCAGGAACCTGGGGGGTAGGAGGGGGCGTGGCTCACTGACCTGTTACAGGTGCTGACCTGGGGCTCAGGGCTGGGGGAGGGTGGCGCTTGGGTTTGAACCCTGGTGTCCCAGGCTGGTGGGGCGCTGCTGCCTGCTGGCGGCCTATTTTTAGAGGGTGCCCTGGGGGTCAGCTGGGGAGACAATGGAGAGTGTGGCCCCCACAATGGACCATTGTTCCTGCAGCAGCTTCAGGGCCCGGCTGGGCAGGCAGACTGGGGCTGGCCATTGCTCCAGGCTCTGGGTTTTTCCAATGTTTCCACAGCAGGATCGCAGGGCTGGGCACGGAGGGGATGCGGGGGGGGGGGGGGGGGGGGGGGGGGGGGGGGGGGGGGGGGGCGCGCAGAGCATCGGCAGGCTCCGAGCTCAGTGGCCCAGGAGCACCCCTGGGCTGGGGAGCTGGGGTTCCCCATACGGTGCCCTGTTTACCCCCATCCGCATCAGGTTGTAAGCACGCACCCTTCCCTGCCACACTGTGAGGCTCCGTTATGGCCCATTTCCCACAGGCAGGGGCCCGGGAGAGGCGCCCCCTTTACCAGCGTCAGGCCTGCCTGCTCTGGGCCCTCACGGGGCGGGCCAGGGAGCCCCTCACTCTGCCTGGGACTTGAAAGGAAGTGGGTTCTTGTTAAAAACAGTTGATGCCCTTTCCTGCTCTGGAGGGGGAGCCTGGGAGTTGGGGTTAATGGCTTCATTTCTCCCTCCCTCCCTCCCTCCCTCCCTCCCTTCCTCATGTCCCTCAGATGGACAGCCATGGCTTCCACAGGATGGAAGCCTACCCAGCCCGCAGCCCCTCGAGGGTTAAACCTCTTGCTCTCCATCGGTTTTTGCCCCTCCCCCTCCCTCCCCGAGGCTTGGACTTGGACAGGGCTCTCTGGGCCTCATGAAGCCCAGTGCCCTCTTGGCCAAGGGCAAGGCCCTGGGCACATCCTCAGAAGCCCTGTTCTAGGCCTGGACCCTGGTGTCCGGTCAGGTTTAAGCCACGCCGACCTGCACGCCCCAAGTGACAGCCCCTCCGCCTGCTGTCTTTCCCCAGGAGCAGGACATCGAGACTCTGCATGGCTCCGTCCACGTCACGCTGTGCGGGACCCCCAAGGGAAGCCGGCCCGTCATCCTCACGTACCACGACATCGGCATGAACCGTACGTCCGGGCCCCGCCCAGGTGGGGGCGGGCGGGGGGCCTTGGGCTAGGAAGGGCCGGTGGCAGGGAGCCCGGCTGCCTCTCTCTTGCTGGGCCTTCCCGGAGCTATTCTGGGAAGAACTCTTGCCACAGACTAGAAGATTCTAGAATGCAGTGCCCAGGGGCCTGGAGTTGTCTGCGTGCCAGGAGCTGCTGGGAACTCAGGGAGCCCCCGCCGTCCATCTGTGTGACAGCGACCTCTTTTAAAGGAGGAACACAATGGTTTTCCCTGTTTGAGGAGTTGTGCAACCATCATCACAATCCACTTAGGCACATTATTGCTCCAGAAAGAAACCCTGTCGTCTCACCTGTCCCCCCCACTTCCCAGCACCCCCAGCCCTTGCCACGCTGTCCGCTTCCTGTCTGGGAGGATCTGCCCGTCCTGGGCATTTTGCAGCAGTGGCGTCACCCAGCACGTGGTCTTCCGTGGCCGGCTCCTTGCACACGGCTCACCCACACGCAGCACACGCCAGGACGTTATGCCTTTTGCCGTGTCCGTATGTATCAGATGCCTTGCTAGGCACTTTGATGGAGGTCCCCTGAGTTCACTGGACCCGGTGAGGGAATGGAGCTGCATGGGGTGTGGCGCACCCCGTTTCAGAGAGGCTCAGGGGTAGAGTCAGCCAACCACTGTGGCAAAAGACCCGGAACCTTTGCGCTTCAAACCATAAACGATATTTCTCCCTCATTTAACGAGTCAGTGGGCGCTCGCGTGGCCCCTTCCACGTGGCGATTCGGGGACCCGGGCTCCTTCCAGCTGCGGCTCTGCCATCCCCCCGAGCCTCAGAGGCTTCTGCTGCCTCCTCTGCATCTGGCAGGAGGATGACAGAAGAGAGAGAAACCCAGAGTGAATGGGGAGCAGGGGTTCCAGGGAAGCAGCAGGCATCACAAGCTATTGGCCAGAACCCAATCACGTGACTGCCTCTCACTACAAGGGAGGCCGGGAAATGTGGTCCAGCTGTGTGCCCAGGAGGAGAAGCTGGCCGTCTTTGCCTCAGACTCTCAGCAATTAGGAGGCTCATCCAGGGCCACATCGGAAGTGGGAGGTGTGTGCGATATCGCCTGCGCTGCTCCTCCGTGTTGGAAAGCTCTTGTGCCCTGGCCAGCATCCCCGATGTGAGCGTGTAGGGAACCCAGGGAGGAAGAGGATGTCAGGAGGTAACCACCCCTCCTGCTGGGACCATGATGGCCGTGAGGGACTGAGAAGAAGCAGGAGGCCCCTCTGGGGTTAAACTGGAAGATCACCCACCAGGGGGTACAGTGCAGTTTATGGACCATCTCCACCTCCCCACGTCCTCCCTTCCCATGGCCTGTTCTTGCCTTTTATCACCGCAGGAAAGTGGGACAGGGGAACAAAGGACGGGCGTCCTTGCTGTGAGTCCATTTCCTTCTGCTGAATAGGAGTGAAACAAGCACACACGCACGCGCGTTGCAGGGAGCAAGCCAGCTCATTCCGTCCTCGCTCACCCCCTCTCCTGTCTCCCCGCCCCATGCAGACAAAACCTGCTACAACCCCCTCTTCAACTCCGAGGACATGCAGGAGATCACCCAGCACTTCGCCGTCTGCCACGTGGACGCCCCCGGCCAGCAGGACGGCGCCGCGTCCTTCCCCGTGGGGTGAGCGGGAGCCTGGTGCCCCACGAGGGGGTGGGGAAGGCTTGCAGGGTGGAAGCAGGTGGTAGGGGAGGCGCCACGCCAGCTCTTCATTTTTTTATTGCGGTAACATATACTCTTCCGTGAAGAGAAGTCTCTGCTATAAGCCCTCAGCCTCAGTGATAGTTATAATCTTTATATGGGGGGAGAGCAGAGCAACCCCATCGAGTTGTCTCAAGGATTAAACCAGCTTACAAAGCTCACCAGATGCTCAGGGTGGGGCGCGGCACACAGGAAGCTGTCCTAAAGGCTTACTTTACAAAGAGAAGATGGAGAAGGAGGGATGGAGACCTTCTTGCTCATCAGAAAAGGCTGTGTACCCTGAGGGGTGTTTGCAGTGAGGGCCACAGGGGGGCGCTGTGGGGCGTCGGCACCCCTGGGCCACGTTGCCCCATGGTCCCTCCCCTTCCAGCCTGTTCCTATTGGCATCTTTAGTTTCCTTGGGGTTCCGGGCTCCAGCTAACTCCTCTGTGTGGCTTCTCCCAAGGTACATGTACCCGTCCATGGACCAGCTGGCTGAGATGCTGCCTGGCGTGCTCCACCAGTTTGGGTAAGAGCGAGGGATCTGCTCTCTACCCTCCCCCCCCCCCCCCCCACTTCCTCCTCCCCAGGCCTGCAGGGAGAGCAGCTTCCTGCATCTGCTTTTCCTTCGGCCTCCATCTGGCCTGACCCCGGCATAGGCTGCAGTTTAAATATATTTTTATTGATTTCAGAGAGGAAGGGAGGGGGAGAGAGAGAGAGCAACACCAATGATGCGAGGGAATCATGGGCTGCCTCCTGCACACCCCATGCTGGGGTTCGAGCCTGCACCCCGGGCATGTGCCCGGACTGGGAAGCGAACCGTGACCTCTTGTTTGTAGGTCGATGCTCAACCCCTGAGCCACACCAGCTGGGCCAGACTTCGGTTTAAAGCTCAGGGAAGAAACGCATGTGGCTGATTTCACTTCCTCTTTGTTCCCACTGCTTCCTGCCAGTGGGGCTCTTCTCCTTGAGTGATGACATCACCCGATGCCAGGCACCCCTCCATTCTGTCCTGCTTTCTATTCTTTCATTGCTTTCTCTTTCCAGTGGAACGTTCTGGAATGTTCCTGGTTGCCTGAACCCTCAGCTTCTTCTCCCTCCAGTGCTCATTTCCTTCTTACATGAGCCTTTGGTGTGATGATGACACCTCAGCCTTCTTGCCTGGTTTATTTTCATGCCAAGTTTTCGAATCCCAAATAAAGCTTAGGAGCGGGAAGAAGCAGTAAGGTCTTCCCATAAATGCCGGACAGTCAGGAGAGAAGGGAGGAAATGGGACGAGTCCCTCAAGGTCACGGCCTCCTGTGAGTCCATAAAGCGTGATGCATTTCAGGTCCGGAGGGCCCAGCAGGGCAGTGGTCCCCACGTTGTCTCGCCTGCTAGCCTTCCTCCATGGCAACCAGGACGGACCCTGGGGGAGCGAGGTTCCCGGGGACTGGGTGTGGGGGAGGGTGTGAGGGTGCTCAGGGCTCCTGGCGCTCACATCGTCCACGTGACATCAGCTTTTAATTTCTGCTTCCAGAGTGAAGAGCGTCATTGGCATGGGGACCGGGGCTGGCGCCTACGTCCTCACTCGATTTGCTGTGAGTTCTTGGGCGTTTCTAAACAATTATGTTTTAAGTAAAATTAATTCGAGGTGAAGGAGGAAAATTGGACAAGCATCAAAAATCCCCAGAGGGAAAAAGAAATGACCCATCATTCTATTTCCCAAGAGAGAACCACGGCTTGTGTGGTCCAGTGTTGTGCGTGTGTGTGTTGTGTGTGCATGTGTGTGTGGTGTGCGTGCGTGTGGTGTACGTGTGTGGTGTGTTTGCATGTGTGTGATGTGCGTGCATGTGTGTGTGGTGTGCATGTGTGTGGTGTGCATGTGTGTGTGGTGTGTGTGCATGTGTGTGTGGTATGCGTGCATGCATGTGTGTGAGCCTTTCTTTTTCCTGCACTGACCTGCCATCCTAGTCATTTTCTTCCATCATCGGCTTTGCTCACTTAGCAGCCGGCTGTGGCAGGTCCCCTTATGCGCCTCCTTGGGGACTGGAGACTGAGAGCAGCACCTGCTCTGTGACCACGCGAGCCCTCTCCCAGTCCTGCTCCCTCTCTGCTTTGACGTGTGAAGTTCACACGGTCTCAGGTGGCCGGGCTGTCTCTCACCTCGTGTCTGAATTGCAGCTGAACAACCCCGAGATGGTGGAGGGCCTGGTGCTCATCAACGTGAACCCCTGTGCTGAGGGCTGGATGGACTGGGCGGCCTCCAAGGTGAGCCTGGGCCGGGCTGCTGGGGTCCCGAAATGCGGGGGGTGGGTGCCCTCACCCCTGCCCTGAGGACTGTGGACCTGAAACCCTGCCTAGTGGCACCCTCTCCTGCTACTCGCAGCCCCCAGAAAGAGAGCAGGTGCCTCTGCTTTGCTTAGAACAGTGCGTGACTCCAGACATCGGCCACCGGGCACCCTTAGGCCAGTGCGGGCTGAGCCAGCAGGGACAGGGTTCCTGAGCCGGTTTGGACCAGCATCGTCTGGGCAGGAGTCTTTGCCAGGGACCGAGCATCAGCTGGGCTTTTCTCAAGATGCCGAGAATAGAAAGATGAACAGGACCAGTGCCTCTCAGCCAGGACCCTCCTATTCCTAACGAGAAGGGAATGTGCATTCGGTGCTGACCCTGTGCCACTCAGTGTGACAACAATAATAGTTAGCGAGCAGGTAGCAGGGGTGGGGAACCTCCGGCCCGCCGGCCCTCTACGGCCCCTGAAATTGGTCGGTCTGGCCCTGCCAAGGCACCAGGGGTGAGTTCATTAAATGTTGGACCCTTCTAGCAAGCTAGTTTTTAAGTTAATAATTTTGTATGGCCTGTGAGTGGCGCTATGCATATCCCAATGGCCCTTGGCAGGAAAAGGGCCCCGCCCCTGGACGGTTACCAGGTGCTAGTTCTGCTCCCTGTTGCTATGTGTGCATGGCCTGTTGACTCCTCCTGGGACCCTCAGGAGGTAGGGTTGTCATGACATTGACAGATGGGGAAACTGAGGCTCCCCGTGGGTAAGGAGGCTGTGCAGAAAGAGAACTGGCTGACTGGAGAGCCCTGGGCCTCCCCCCACTCCGTCCCCCCAGGGCTGTGCTCACGGCTCCCAGGCAGCAGGTGTCCAAGGCCCACCCCCGCCCAAGTGTCGCCAGGCTGGGCATAGGAGGGCCTGGGCACGTCCCTTCCTGGACACCAGGGCCCTCATTGTCTCGGGAAGCTCTGCTGGGTGGTGGCCTAGGGTTCCTTGTTTATTTAAAAATGATGATTTAAAAAAAATAAATAAAAGCCCCTGTATTTGCCAAAGAGATGGGGCACCCGTCCT
>PVJC01043397.1:0-14559 GCA_004026665.1 Murina feae
TGTGAGGGTGTGTGTGAGGGGTGTGGGTGTGTGTGTGTGTGAGGGGTGTGAGGATGTGTGTGTTTTAAATCCTGTCTTCGTGGAAGAGGTGGAGCTGGGGCACTGATGGGCGATGAGACTCCAGGAGAGGAGAGAGGGCGCAGGAGGGCTGGGACCATCACTTGGTGCAGGTCCTAGCAGGAGTGCAGAGTGACAATGTCTCCGAGGGGATGGCATGGTGCCCAGGCAGGGGGCCCGTGTTCACCACAAGGTGCCGGCCTGGCTGGGGTGCTGGGAAGGGGCTTGGGTACGTCCCCGGAGCCCCAGGGACGGTGGCGCCCCTTCTGCTTGGGGAGGGCTGAGTTTGCACAGTGGAGGGTGTGGGAGGTGGGAGGCGGGAGCCAGCCTCTGGGGAAATGGGAGGCAGTGCGACTGCAGTCTCCGTGCCCGACGCCTGGTCCTCGGCGCCACCTTCGTTATTAGCCACACGTCCGAACCCTCGCTTCCCTCCCCAAATGCAGTCCCGGCCCAACACCAGCACAGACCGCTCCCCCTCTTCCCTTCCACCTGCAGACAGAGGAACATCGTGGATGCAAGCCGCAATCTCACCGTCCTGGCTGCCCGAGTCTCCCTGGGTCCTGGAGGAGCCTCTCCCGGGAGGCGGTCCTGTTGCTGGGACAGAGCCCTGGACCCCGGGCGGGCGGCTGGTGTGGCCGGGCGAGGCCAGGGGGCCAGCAGGGCTCAGGGACACTCCAGCCTGCGGGTGGTTGGGGCCCCCAGGGACCAGGTGTTCTTGTGAGGCTGCTTCTGAACACGGTTTGTGTTGGGTCAGGAAGTGGGGGGTGCTGGGCCGAGCAGATGCTGGGCGGGGACACGTGCCCAGGACGCCGGGCACCTTCCCGCAGAGGCTGATGCTGGCTTTAGTTATTGATTTCCGAGTTTAAACATTAGGGAAATGACCCCTGTCGAGCTTATAGCAAAAATATGTTTTGGCTTGTTGTTTGCCCGCTGACTTCATCTGGGATATTTTGGATGCGCGTAGTGCAGACCTTCCTGCGGTCAGATGCAGCAGCTGCCTCCTTTCAGGGCCTTGCCATTGCTTTGTTCCTACAGGGCCTTTCCCCACATGGAAATGTTGCTTAGGAACTGCTTTCCCATGTAATAGTTGCTATGGTTGGGCTCATATAAAACTAGGTTCATTTTGGTGCGTGCACTATAGTCAGAATTTAGGTTGATTTCCTTCCCCTCAGCACTTAGCCAACATCTGCACACTATATAATAAAAGTGTAGTATGCAAATCATCCCCTCAGTCGGGAGTTTGTCTGGGAATTCGACTAGGGGGTGGGGCCGGCTGGGGGAAGGGAGGGAGGCCCCGGCAGGCAGACAGGGGAAGGGAAGGAATACCTGGCTGGTAGCTGGCAGCCACTAGGGACTTTGTGCACTGGGCCTCTAGTGTGTGTGTGTGTGTGGTGTGTGTGTGGGTTGTGTGTATATGTGTGTATATATATATATATATATATATATATATATATATATATATGTATTAGGGGCCTTGTGCACTCGGGGGGGGGGTTGTCCCTCAGCCTGGCCTGTGCCCTCTCGCAGTCTGGGACCCCTCGGGGGATCTCAGCCTGCTAGCATGCCTGGTGAGGGGCTGATGGCTGTTTGCAGGCTGGCCAAGCCCCCGCAGTGGGGACCCTCATCCCATGGGGGTGTGGCCGGCCTGGGTGAGGGACTGAGGGCCATTTTTAGGCTGCCCACAGCTCCCATTGACCCAAAGTCCCAGCGAGGCTGGCTGGAATCAGGTTTCTGGGGTTTATTTATCTTCTATAATTGAAACTTTGTTACCTTGAGCAGAGGCCTAGGCAGACAATGGAAGCCTCCTGTTTGCTTCAGTTCTGTGGCTTCTATAATTGAAACATTGTTGCTTGAGCAGAGGCTCAGCCAGCCTAGGCAGGCAGTTGCAATGGAAGCCTCCTGTTTACTCTAGCTCCATGGCTGCCGGCTTCCATCTTGGCTGGGTTAATTTGCATACAGCTGTTCTGATTGGCTGGGAGGCGTGGCTTGGCTGGTGGGCATGGCTTAAGTGTCTCGGAGTGATGGTTGATTTGCATATTACTCTTTTATTAGATTATATATATATATATATATATATATATATATATGTAGTGTGCATGTGTATATATACAGTGTGTGCATGAGTGTGTGTGTAATTGGTTTCAGAGAGGAAGGCAGAGGAAGGGAGAGGGAGAAACATCAATGATGAGAGAGAATCACTGATTGGCTCTCCTGCATGCCTCCCACTGGGGATCAAGCCCACAACCCGGGCATGTGCCCTGACTGGGAATTGAACTGTGACCTGGTTCATAGGTTGAAACTCAACCACTGAGCCATGCCAGTCAGGTGACTAATCCATTCCTTATTCATCAGTTTCCTCTGCTTCTTCTCTCATCCAAACACCTCTTCTGTCCACCTGGTCAAGCCCCGCACCCCGCACCCAAGGCAGCCGCTGATCTGCTTTGTGTCATGCACTCTGGGGCCTTTCCCACCTGCCCTCTCAGCTGGCATGATACTTTAGGGTCATCTGTATTGTAGCAAGTCAGTGGTTTGTTCTCTTTAATTGTGGAGTCTTTTCCATTGTGTGGACTTAGCAGGTTTTACTTATTTATTAATCAGTGGATGGGCATTTTGGTCATTTCTACCCTTCAGCTGTTTTGAATTAAGCTGCCGTGAACATTCACACACAAGTCTTAGTGTGAACAAATGTTTTTATAGCTCTGGTGTACTTTCCTAGAACTGAAACTCCCGAGTCATATGATAAACCTATGTTTAACCTTTTAAAGAAACTGCCAAACTACTTTCCAAGTGCCTGCACCCTTTCCATCCCCATCAGCAGCATGTGAGGGTCCAGGTGCCCACATCCTCACCTGCACTTGTACTGTATGCCTTTTACAACACTTACATCTGTTCTCTTCTTATATTTTTAAAAATCTTATCCAATAAAGAGGGAACATGTAAATTGACCGTCATACCATACAGGTCAAGATGGCTGCGCCCACAGTGGCGGCTGAGTTCCATAAAGAGCCTTAACAAGCATCCAGCAGGGACCTGAGGCTCTGTGATGCTGGGCCGGGCTGGGGGACCTCAGACTGTACCCCCCACCCCAGTGCCAAGCTGGGGGACCTCATGCCACATCCCCTGCCCCAGCACTGGGCCAGGGAGCCTGAAGCTGCACCCCCTGCCCTGCCACTGGGCTGTGGGACCTGAGGCTGTGCCCCCCTGCCCAGCAGGGCTTGACAGGGGACCTGAGGCTGTGCCCCCTACCCCAGCACCAGACCAGAGAACCTGAGGCTGTGCCCCTCCTGCCATGCAGGGCTTGATGGGGAATCTCAAGGCGTGCCCCCCACCCTGGCCTGGGTCAGGGGATCTGAGGCTGAGCCCCCTGTCTGGTGGGGTTTGACAGGGGACCTCAGGCCATGCCCCTGTCCCAGTGCCAGGCCAGGTGACCTGAGGCCATGCCCCCCCACCCAGTGGGGCTTGACAGGGGTGGGGCCAGCTGGGTCTGGGACTTGCACGATTTCGAGGTGCTGCAGGTGGGTGGGGACTTGGCTCTGGGTTCCATGGTGCACTCCAGACTCACAGGAGGAAGATTTTCATAGACATTTTACTAATTTCTTTCATCTCTGACACTTCTATTATAGATAAAGGGCAAATAGCAATATTAAAATATTTCCTCTAATTAATTCCCTTTTACTGTGCATGAATTTTGTGCACCAGGCCACTAGTATTTTATATTGACTTCAGAGAGAGAGGGAGAGTGAGAGAGAGAGAGAGAGGGAGAGAGTGAAAGAAACATTGATGCGAGAATAAAACATGGATGGGCTGCCTCCTGCACAACCGCTACTGGGATTGTGAGCCTGCCGCCTGGGCTGTGCCCTGACCGAGAATCGAACTTGCAACCTTTTGGTGCCCGGGACAATGCCCAGCCCACTGAGCCACACGGGCCAGGGCGCTTTTTATATTTTAAAATGGTATAGGTGCCAGTCTTTTTCAGGTTATGCTTTAAAAGGAACTGTGCTTGCAATTCCTCCCATAGCATGGGAACGCAAACAGTCACCTCCCTACTCAATAGATTCTTACCCAGGTCATGGTAACTCCCATGCAAGTTTATTTCCCTTAAAATATAAGGAAAAAAATAAGTATTTCCTTTGTGTCCTCGGGCCGACACACCTAAAATAATGATTTGAATTCAGAGCCGAGTAGGTTTTCACTTTGATCTGGAGATGATGAAAACATAATCCAGGTCCTTGAGACCCTTTGTAGGAAACGCCAGTCCCCTGTCCTCAGGCCTGAGGCTTTTCTGTCCGTCACTCAGGGGCCTCCCAGCACTTGCTCAGGGGCCCCAGCTTTGGATGGTGTGTAGGACATCCGGCTGTCCCAGACAGGACGTGGGTGCTGGCGCCATGCAGGGATCAGCACCCTGCCCGCTGACCGCCACACGCTCCCGCCCGCGCTCTGCGTTGGGCATGCCTTTCCCAGGCCCCGTGACGGAGCCCTAGAGAACACTGGGCTTTTCCGGGGTGAAATGGAACATTTTGTTCCACATTGTGCCACCTGACTGGCAGAACTGGATGCGAGCCAGGATCTCCGGCTCAGGGACTGTGCCCCGGTCACGGTTTCTTGCTGAGGCTGTCGGTGGGCACTGAGGCTCTCACCATAGTCTGGCAGGATGCAGAGTGGCGCACGTGTCTAGCCAGCCTCCAAGCGGATCTTTATGCCTGCAAGGTTGTGTGGAGACCAGGCCAATGGGCACAGAAGGGCAGAGCCGTGTGACGACGGTGCTCAGTGTGCTCCGGCCTGTGCGCAGTGCCCGGTGGCCGGACTGCAGGGCGCAGTGCTCCTCTTCCCAGAGCTTTGCAGGGACTCGGGTGCGTTTAGGAAGACTGCCATGCAGGCCTTTCCTGAGCGTGTCAGATCAGCATGTGGCCCCTTTCATCCACACTAATATCTCTGGTTTAATTCTGAACCTTTATAGTAGAGCTTTTCAGGCGTCTCAGCTTTTCCATTTCCATGGGTTTTAGAACCAGTTTGTTAAGTTCCACATAAAAGCAAATGTTGGAAATTTGAGAGGAATCACACTGAATTTATAGATCAATTTTTAGAGAATTGACATCTTTAGAATATTAAAAATTTCAATCCATGAACATGGCATATCCTTCCATTAATCAGGTCTCTTTTACATTTTTTAGTTAAAAAAATTGCACTATGGAGTGCTACAGCCCTGGCTGGGAGCACGCTGCCTCCCTGGGGCTGGGCACTGGCCGGACATCATCCCAGCAGGACCTGGCCTGTGTTTCCTCCCTCCCCTTGTGAGGGAGGAGCGCTCCCTTGACTACACAGCCTGAGGAGGGGCAGTCCCTGAGGCTCCTGGGGCAGACAGGGGTGTGTTAAAGGAGAAAATATGCTTGAAGCATTTGGTTCAGAGTCTGGGGCCTCAGTTAATGTTAGATGAAGCGAGACGAAACACAGCCAGGAAGCAAACCACTGCAGGATGGGCACCGCATGTGGATGAGCCCCTAGGGGCAGCTTGGACACACTTCCTGGAGGAGGTGGTTCTGGAGGGACAAGGGACTTGCCTATGGGGCTGTGGGCCAAGGATTCACATCTGCACCTCCTCTCCCCCCCCCCCCCCCCCCCCCCCCCCCCCCCCCCCCCCCCCCCCCCCGCCCCGGGAAGCCTGCTGCTGAGCCGGCGCTGCTGGGCTGTGACCCTCACAGGGGCGAGGGATCACCCAGCTCCTACCCTCTGGCGAGGGCAGGTCGCGGCACAGTCAGGGCTGGCAGAGCAGCAGGGAATGTGGAGGAGGGTTTGGAGACTCTGGCCTGGCCTCGAGGCTCCTTCCACTATGCCAGGGGTTGCACAGCAGCGCCTACCATCTAGTCACAGTGATGTTTCTGAATCAGCAGCGGGCAGTGAAGGCAGGGAAGGTAGCAGGACTGTGTGGGGAGCTGACCTGGAGGCCCTGCAGCTGGGTTTCTGAGTCTGTGACCAAGACCCTACCCGGCAGGTCGCAGACACCAGGCAGCAACGCCCGGGGCAGTCCCGCTGCCCTGCCGGGGAGGGACGGTCCTTCACAGGCTCTGTCCTAACTGGCCTCCTGCCCATGCCCAGTCCTGACAGCCCCTTCCTTTGGTGTCCTGCACAGAACATTCTAGAGCTTCTCAGGACTCAGGGCCAGGTGGTCTGCGGCATTCGCTCCCTGGGATTGTTTCTCAAGTCGAAGCCCCTCTGTGTGGGACGGGCGTTGAGGGCTCTCTGGCGCAGCTGCTTTGGCCCCTGATGAGGCACCTAGACTCAGCTGTGGCCCCCACCCCGAGCGTGAGCAGCCCCTGTGTGCAAGGGGGTGGCAGACCCTCTGCTCTGGAGGAAGGCACGTGAGTCCTGGGAAGGGCGACTTCCCTCAGGCGGAGGGAGGAGGGACGGACGGCGGAGTCCACTGCTCGGCACAGGCTGACTGGACGGGAGGAGCACAGCTGCCTGGTGTAGAGAACACCTTGCCCAGGGCTGCTGGCCGGAGCCTCCGTGTGGCACAGATGGAGTGAGTGCTGCCTGTGCCACCTGGGGCGTGGACACAGCCCGACCAGCCAGGCAGGTGCTGCCCTGCAGGGCCTGCGTTCTTTCAGCGGCCGGCGGGGACACTACCCAAAATAGTGACAGTGACAGAAGGGCACTGGCCCCGAGGGAAACAGCAAAAGGAGGGGGTGAGGCACTTCCAATGCCCTGCAATGGGGCTGCTTGGTCAGGACGCACATGCACACCCACCCCCGGCGCAGGCCTGGGTGTGGGCCTTTCTCCCAGGCTGGTTCCCGAGGCGCTGTGGGAGGGGGCGGGAGGGGAGATGAGCAGCAGGGCCCGATCAAGCCTGTGTTCTGCGTGGTTGGTCCCCGGGCCTTAGAACCATTCTCTGCTTTGACACATTTACGGAAGGAAACTCAAAGTCCTGCGTTGACTTTGGGGAGGTCGGAGAAGCAACTTCATCTGAAACGTGCAGATTTGGGTCTGACGCTCAGAGCCCAGGCAGAGGATCAGACAGCTTCCCAGGTCAGTGGACGCCGAGGGACCATGGGACCCAGAGAAGGTGCAGAGGTCTCCTCTGAGTGGTCTCCTGTCCCGCCTCCCAGCACCCCCCCACCTGCTCCTTGGCTGTATCCCCGGAACGCCTGCCCTGCATCCGTTGTTGGCCCATCTCTCACCCCTGTTGCAATCGTCTTGCGTTCAGTCTTCCTCATGTGTTACTCCCCTGGGTGGGTGACCCTTAGGCCAAGTGAGGCCCAGCCCCCGTTCAGGGCAACGGTGCAATCAGCCCACTTCCACTCAGTGAACGGCTGAAGGGTTAGGGTGAGACCCCTTTCCAGGGGCAATGGCACTTCCTGTGAACTCTGGAAGACTTGCAAATCTGTAAGAATCAAAATTTGTAGATGAGTTTATTGGAAAACTGTAAACATACACAAGAATAGGCCACATAGTAACAGTGACCCCACTGAAACACCCACAATCAACTCACTGCAATCTTGTTGCATCTATACGCTTACCACATCTGTCATCTATCTACTATCTATCCGCCTGTCAAATTCACACCCAGCGAAATTTATAAACCTCAGGTGTACCCTTCGGTGAATTTGGCAAATGCATATACTGTGTGACCCAAACCGCTACTGAGACGTGGACTATCTCCTCATTCAGAAGATTCCTTCATGTCCCTTTCCAGGCACCGCGCCCCTTCCCCCCGCCCCCCCCAGGAGGAGACTTTGCTGCGGTTTTTACCATTGCAAATGGCTTTGCCTCTTCTAGACTTCTAGATGACCAGAACAGTGCACTGTGTATTCTTTTGTGGAAGATTCTTTCACCCAGAATGCGTTTGTGATTCACCATGTGTGTTCTCGGTGTTACTGAGCGGTATTCCATTTGGGGACATTTCGTTTACCTGTGGGTGGACGCATAGGTTGTTGCCCGCTTCCGGCTGCTGATGGTAAAGCCACGCTGAGCTGTGTGTGCATGTGCGTGTACACGTGTGCTTTCATTTCTCTTGGTAAACACCTAGGCGTGGAACTGCCCCACCCGGGGAACGTGATGCTTAGTGTATGAGAAACTGCCAGAACTGCGTCAGTAGGAGCAGTTCAGTGGAAAGCTTCCGCTGTCAGAGCCCGAGAGTTCTCGCCGCCCTGTCGGGAGCTGGGGTGGGTGCCCAGGTGGGTGATGTCTGCGTGTTCCCGGTGCCTAATGGTGCTGAGCACTGTGCTAGCTGGCGTGCGTGGGCCTTCCCTTGGACGAATTGGATCCAGTCGTTTGCCGATCAGAATGCTGGAGGCTGTTGGTCTCTTCGTGATTGAGTTGTCGTGTTCGTGACACGTTCTCGATTGCAGCCCTTTGTCAGCGAGGCGCCCGCCGTTGTCTGTGAGTCCATGTTTGAAGTTCACCCGCTCACTGCGATGTATGTGCAGCCCCAGGTCGGCGCGGCGCTCGCGGGAGCACCGAGGGCGTGGTGGGTGCGAGGAACTTGGGTCGCGGACACCGAGTCCCGGGGGGGCTGAGAGCGTCGCTCTGCCAAGTGGCTTCAGCTGTAAAAAGGCCCTTTGTCCATCTATTTAGAGCCTTGTTTTTTCTTTGTGGTACTTTTTTCTTTTTAATTTCAAAATTTATAATGGTCCGAGCGTAGTGCTGAGCGCTGTGCGTTCCCTGGAGGGGCCGCGAGCCCCGGGCGTGACCGTGAGCGAGCTCAGCTCCCTACGGGCAGTCAGCGCTGAGGGAACCCACGCTACCGACTAAAGAGGCGTCTTCAGTCAGAGTCACAAAGCCAGGCTGTGGCTCACGGGCTGCGGATGTGTGACCAGAGGCCCTCGGGCTCCCTGACTCAGTGCTCAGGCTGAGGCTGCAGAACCTTCTACAAGCAACAGAGGGGCTGTTTGTGAGTGTTTCTCCCAGCATGCCGCTTGCCTATTCATTTCTTTACTGATGTCTCCCTCTTTTTTTTTTAAATGTATTTTTATTGATTTGAGAGAGAGAAAATGAGAGAGAAAGAGAGAGAGAGAGAGAAAGAGAGAGAGAGAGAGAGAGAGAGAGAGAGAGAGAGAGAGAGAAATATCGATTAGGGATCAAGCCTGCAACCCAGGCATGTGCCCTGACCAGAATCGAACCAGCAGCCTTTGGTGCCTGGAGCGGCACTCCCACCAACGGGGCCACACCAGGCCAGCCCCTGCTGAGGCCCCTCGTGAGCAGTAGTTTGGCACTTTGCTGGAGGGTAACTTAGCAATTTTTTCTTTCATGGTTTTGCTTTGTGTGTCCTGTCTAAGGAGACTTTGTCTACACCCAAGATGTGAAGACATTCTATATTAACTTCTAGAAGCTTATAGGTTTAATTTGGATCTACAATCTATCCCATACTTATTATTGTGTAACTGGAAGTCCTGATCAGCTGGACCCCAGCAGCAAGCTAACCCACCGGTTCGAGCATTTGCCCCCTATTGGTCAGTGCACGTCATAGCGAGTGGATGAGTGGCCTTCGCATATCATTAATATATTACGCTTTGATTGGTTGAATGGATGACTGGACACTTAGCATATTAGGCTTTTATTATATAGAATGTGAGGCAGGGGCCAAAGTCCACTTTTTCCATGAATATCCATTCACACGAAAGCAGATCCCAGCCATCGCACATTCTACCTGATCACACTTCTCTCCGCATCTCTCTCGCACAAGGATACGGGGCTCAGTTGTGTGCGATGCCTGCTAACGGACTTCCTTGACCATGGTCTGCCCTCAGCTCGGCCTCTGGCATTAGCAGTCTAATGTCATGCACCTCGTGGGCGTGGGGAAGAGCTGGGCTGTCGCCTTTCGTCACCCAGTGCTGATGGGGTGTTGCCTCTGGTTTCCGGTGGCTCCTGTCCTTGCAGTAAGTGCCACACGAAGTGGGCACCCTGGTCCAAGCATTTCACTCCCAGCTTCAGGTCGGTGAGCACCTCCTTTGCCAGCTGTTAATACTCTCCTAATACTTAGCCATGCTTGAATCAGGCTTTAACTTATTTATTCATTCAACAGATACTTGTTTATCTCTTCCCAAGTGCCAGGTACGGCACTGGCTCTGGGTGTCGCCTCCCGAAGCTTCCATTCACCTGGGGAAAGAGACACGAAGCAATGAGCAATCCGGCTCATGTTTACGTCAGAAAGGCGAGGAGTGTCTGGGCAGGAGCACAGGGACTCGTGAGCTTGTCTGCAAGAAGATTCGGCCTCCTCTGGGAGGACCGGGAATCTCTGAGCCAGTGACACCCAACAGAACTCTAAAGGGGGGAGGAAAGCCGGCGGCGGGACAGAGACGTGCAAAGGCCCTGAGGTGGGCAGGGACCCGGTCACCGAGGCTTGGAGTGATGGAAGGTGGTGTGCACAGGGCGACGCCAAGGCAGCTGGGCCTGGAGAGGTGAGGCCTGCGCTCGGTAAGGACTTGCTGTCTTTGGAAGCAGCACTGTCCAGCAGGACCTTTTATGACCAGCAAGTTCCAGGTCCATGCTGCGTGGTGGTTGCCGAGGAGCCGGGTTTTCAATTTGAATTAAACAAAACTGAAGCAGCACAAACACTGGGACCAGCTGCGACGCTGCGGACGTGTTCGCCCAGCAGGCACCTCCTGTGCCTTCCTCACTGCCGTCTCGCATGTGGCGCTGCTGCCAGTGGGACAGCGAAGCTTCTGAGTGACGCGAGCCCTCAGGACTTCGGAGCAGACGGGACGGTCTGCTGTGCGCCTGTGGTTTGTGTTCGTCGCTGGCTGCAAGGCGAGTGGCGTGAAGACCAGCGGGAATGTCCCACTGTTTCCCGGGATGCAGCATGGTTTCCTGACCTCGGGTGCAGGGCGGTGGGAGAGGTGGGCAGGTTCAGGGATGTTTGGGGTCAGGGTCGATGTGCCCGCTGACGAGTGCAGGAGAGGCTGTCCAAGCTGCTTGGCAGCGGCTGATAGGATGACGAGGGGGGCATCCCACCCTCTGGCTGAGCACTCGGGGCCCCGGGGAGCGTGCGGCATGGACTGCCGGCATTCCCAAGGTTAGAGGAGGCTCAATTACGATGCATCCGTGTGGTGATGCCACGTGAATATCAAGGTGCTCAGGAAAGTCCAGACTTTCCCTCCTGCCCGAATTCCTGCCGCAGGCTGGCAATGTGCCCCTGCGCCACCCTCACGCACAGCCAGTCAGCGTGGGAGTCCCAGCTGGTGTGCTTTAAGAGAGAACAAAGTAAGACCCTGACCTGCTAACGAAGACCCCAAAGTAAGACCCTTTTCTCCTATTGAAGAGTCTGCACAGGGCTCTTTCCCTGGTTCCCCAGAGCTCAGGGCATGGCCCTGCCAGGTTCTGTGGGGCAATGCCACGTGCTCAGCGGGGCCAGGCCACGGGGGGCCCGGCAGCCGCAAGCCTGCTACCCAGAGCCGTGGAGTCATGCCCAGTTTCGGACCCGGTAACATGGAGCCTGGGGAGTTATCCCAAGGAAACAACCGAAGGGAAAAGAACGGGTGATTGTGGCACTATCTGCAGCCGGGAGCGCTCGCCGGTGCCTGCTGAGGCCAACGTGGGCACAGCCCGAGTGCTCTGCAGGGCGGCCGGAGACGGCCATGGTGCAGGCCGTGCCATCACAGGGCCCGACGCCCTCGGCGTCCGAGTGCAAGGAAGCACACTGTGCCCACAGCGCGGGAAAGGGATGCTGACGCGCGAGGAGAACAGGGCTGGTGCCACGGGGGGCGGGGGGCACGGGGGGCGCGGGGCGCGGGGGGCATGGGGGGCGGGGGGGGGCAGAGTTCGCTCCTGTGTGCAGGATGGTGTCAACGATGTGTAGCTGGCCTCACAACATGCAGCGTTCAGGGAAACGTAAGCATTTGGTGAACTGTGTGATTTGGGGGCAGTTAGTTCACTTGGACACTCACAACCTTCACAGCAGAGCGAGACCGTTTCAGGCCGTCCCGTCACCGTCAGCGCTGCAGCCCTCGGCGTCCTGCAGTGCGGGGTTTTCCTCTTCAGGAACATTCCATGTGCCCTAGTAAGCAAGCAGACTGCCCACTGAGCTCCGTCGCCCGGGGAAGGGTCATGGCGCCCTTCCCTCGCCGTCTGGGGTGGCTGCGCAGGAGCAGCTGAGGGACTCAGCCCGTCCAGGCCTGCGCCTCCCCATCGAGGCTCCCGAGCTGCTCCCACCCGGTCGGGCGGAAGTCGGCCCCAGGCTCTTCTCCACGGGCTTCCCCACCCGGCCCGGTGGCGGCCTCCTGCTTCCCGGTGCAACTCCTGGAGCCACCAGGCCCCGAGCCGCGCACCCTGACACGCAGCCCCCCGGGGGCCGAAGTCACGGAACCCCCAGGTCAGACCACTACTTTAGCCAACTGTCTCCACTTCCCTAAGTTCCGCTTTGTTCCCTGCAAGGAGGCAGGGCTGGTGACTAACCACACTGCTGGGCCAGTGTCTCAATCCCCGACGAGTCCCTCCTGCTTCTCCAGCCTCCGGGACCACTTCTCAGGCAATGTTTGCGCAGAATTAGAGTATTAGTTATCCATGTGGACAGATCAGTCAGAAGATCTGCCAGCTCGCCGATCAAACCCGATCATTTATTGCCTCTTAAGTACATTATTTATGACCTGATTGCCTTTCTTTTTAAACATTTTTAGATATTATTAAATGTATTGGGGAGATACTAATAAAATTATATAGGGTTCAGATGTACAATCGTATATACATCATCTGTACATTGCATTATGCGCCTTCCTTTTAATGTATGTAATTAGGTGATTTTTACCAAAAATGGATAATTTCATTTTTAGCCGGATCGTTTGTTGCCTGGCTGGTTTCCTCTGCTCTCGCTCGGTCCTGATTGGCTGGTCATGAAGTCCCATCTCCCGGCAGAAGGTGGTGCTAGGGGCACATCGAGGAGGACGGTGGGCCACGCCCGCGCCCCACCCTCACACACCCGCTCTCGCTCATTCTCACTCATACACGCATGAGCGCCTGCACACGCACACACGCGCACACACACACGCGCACACACGTGAGTCCTGAGCGGGCCTTTTCCGGGCATTGTCTCAGGCCTGAGAGCTGCAGAGGACGCAGGTTTCCCACCACGAACGCTGACCCAAAATCAGGCCACTGCACGCACCACTGGTGCCGCAGGCTGCGCGTGGGAGCCCGTGGAAGGGCGTGGGCCGGCGTGGCTCGCGCTCGGTGCTCATCACTGAACGCGCAGAGGGCACGGGGTTGGGGGGGCTCGGCACATACTATCAGACAGGAAGTTTCCGCATCTGCAAAACATGTCTTCTGTCCATGGAATAATGCTCTGACTCCCCCTCGCATTTCTCACCACGGGAGGGAGGAGTGCGCACGTTGGTCCTATAAGCCCAGCCTGAAGGTGCAGCTTTTCTGCTGTGTTTCAGTTCTGATGCTATGGACCAGCCTGGGCTGGAGAAAGCACCCAGGAAGGCGGCCAGCTAGGGCTAGGTGTCCCCACACGCTCTTAGCCGTGGCAGGTGGCAGGACTCTGCCCCAGGCGTCTCTGGGGTTGACACACCAGGCAGTGGTGGCCTTGAGGAGGTGGCCCTGGGCAGCTGCTCACAACTGAACCAGGGACACTCTCACCGCCCCTCAGTGCCAGTGGCCAGCGGGAGCTCAGGGTGGCAGGGCAGCCGCGAGCCGGCCTCCAGTGGGGTCGGCCCGAGGCCCCCACCATGGCTGAGCTCCAGGAGTCTCTCCAGCAGTGTCAGCACCGGGCACTGGGACAAGCCCACGGCCTGGAGGTGGGGCCACAGCCATGCGCAGGAGGAGAAGCCTGGGAAAGGAGCTAACAGAAGCACAGCTCCTTCCCCGGCAGCACCCACAGCCCCCGGGAGGCTGGCCTGCCTGGGCTGGAGGCGGGTGTGCCCCCTGCCCGGCCTGCTGCTTCACCCTCCCCATTTCCTTCGCAGGACAGGCGCGTCTTTCCGCTCACGGCGCGGTCCCCATCTGCCCTCAGAGGCTCCGTGTGTCCTGCTGCAAGTGCTCCGATGCGTCTTGAATACTCCCCTTCGGAAAGGCCAAGTGTGTTTTTGCACCTTAAAAATTAATAACCAGCTATTTTTCATCAGAAATGTAAAGAGCTGTAAAGAATATAATCTCCAGGATATGTAGTAAATATGAGCATCTTATAATTTGACCTTCAACATCGTCTACTTAGAAATCCACAAACTTAATAGCCAGAAGTTTTGCATCACTGACAGTGTGAGAAGCAGGAAACTCGTGCGAGGGAAATGCCCCGTGGTGATGCAGGAGGCCGGTGATGCGCCACAAGCCAAGGGCCGCCGGCAGCCCCCAGGAGCTGGAGCCAGGAGGTCCTCCCGGAGCGGCGGAGGGAGCACGCCCTGCTGACACCCGGGTGCAGACAGTAACCTCCAGAGCTTCAGTAGATACATTTCTGTAGATAAAATTCCAAGTTAAAATCATCTATATTTTGCCCAGCTGGGATGGCTCAGTGGTGGAGCACCGACCTATGAAATGAACAGGAGGGCACGGTGCAGTTCCAAGTTGGGGCATGTG
>PVJC01043398.1:0-14538 GCA_004026665.1 Murina feae
AAATTAAGTGAATAAAAAATCTGATGAACAGAATAAACTGGTGAATAGAATAGAATCAGAGGCATAGAAAGGGAGTGGACTGACAATTTTCGGGGGTTAAGGGTGTTGGGGATGCGTGAAGAGACTGGACAATAATTGTACACCTATGGATGAGGACAATGGGGGGGCAAGGTCAGAGGTTGGGGTGGGAATTGGGAGGGGGGGAACTATGGGGGAAAAAAGAGGAACAACTGTAATAATCTAAACTAATAAAAGCGTAATATAAAAAAAATATTCCTTATAGCCATCAATCAATGAAACATTAATCTAACTGATGTATCATTGATTTATAGCTCTTTTTAGGAAGAATAGATAGCAAGAAGCAAGAAGCCAAAAATTCAAAATGCTAAGAAAATATGTTTAAATAAAGCTAACTAAGAAATAGAAATCACCTATGACAAAAAATAAAAGGTGTTAAAAATGGCAGCGTTTGTAACAAAACATACAAGAACAAACATTATGATAGTAAAAATCAGTCAAGAAAAGAAAATATGTAATTGTTTAAAGAGCTCACTTAGAGACAAGACTATTAGGTAAGTCAAAGGCAAAACAAAACAAAACACAAAACTGCCTATAATTTTCAAAATAACATTTTAAGTGAATACTTCACTAGCAATAGCATCCAATTGTTAAGAACGTACTTCTAGGAATTCATATCACTTTTTTACTATTACTCATTCTGATTTATTTGTAAAAGTTAATTTATCAGTTTTTATACATTATACAGTGTATAATGGTAGAATTGTCATATAAAATACAGGGTTCCCCATTAAATGGTTAAATGTAAATTTCAGGTAAACACTGAGTAATATTTTAGTATGAGTATTATTTGGGACAAACTTAACTAGGTGTACTATATTTCTATTTGCTAAATACAGCAGTTAGGCTGCATAGCAATGAGTTACATTTGAGTATATGTTTCACTAATGTGTTTCACTAATGGTCCAGAAGCATAAATTATTATTTTTGTTTATTATTCATATATTACCATCCCAAAGTGATCTGAGTTACCCTATATTAAAAGCAACATACTTAAGAGTAGTATTGGAGGTTCCTCTTTACCAGGAAAACCTAGACTATATTGTTAAGAACAAAATGCATAATATAATTTAGAGAAACACAAAACACCAGAGATTGAGGCATAATCAGATAAGAAAAAGTCAACTTTGCTACAAATATCAGGACTCAAGTCAAAAGGGCCCCTATTATAGACTGAGCCAGTGAGAAGATCAAATACCTGAGCAGACAGTGAATCAGCCAGTCACCTACAGATTCCAAAGAATACAGTGATAAAACTGGTTTATTGTATTGAAATTAAAGTTCAGATCTGAGGCAGGAAATCATTTAGAAAGCAGTCTTAGGAGCCTAAGAAAGCGGCATGAGCCACAGGAGTCAAGGCCAAATTTTGTCAATTCCAGCCCCAAACCAATCTCATGATAATAGTGAACTGCTCTCCCAAGTGAAACCACATGGAACACATTTCTATTTAGAAAAGAAAAAGTGCAAATTTTAGGGCTTATTTTACATTAAAATAAGGACATATTTTCTAAAGGAATAATGACAAATAAATGATTACCATTAAAAGACTGCACTAGGCCTAGCAGTGGTTGAGCATCGACCAGAAGGTCATTGGGTTGATTCCTGGTCAAGGCATGTGTCTTGGGTGTGGGCTCAATCCCTAGTAGGGGGCATGTAGGAGGCAGCCGATCAGTGTTTCTCTCTCATTGATGTTTCTATCCACCTATTCATTTCCATTCCCCTCTTTCTAAAATCAATAAAAACATATTTTTAAAAAGACTGCATTAGGAAAGAGAGAGGAAGGAAGGTCAGGCGGGAGGAAGGGAGTAAAGAAGGAAGGCAGAAGGGTAAATATTGATATATTTTAAAAGGTTTTGGATTAGTATTGATTTTTCAAAATTACCTCCTGCTAGTCTAACTTTTATTTCTGTTTTGTTTTGTTTCTGTTTCTCACTGTACTTGGCTAACCCTTATGACTGAGGTTGTTGCTTGTCTTAAATCATACCCACACATTTCTTGGTGACCTTTCCTGTCTTTCAGAACTCTTGGGAAAATTGTGAGAAATGATGTTTCTGATAGCTGAGGGAGAGTGAGGTGTAAGAAGAAATATTTTTTATGTCAGAATTGTCTATGGATATTTCTGTATCTAAAGCAAATGAGCAACTTCCAAGGCCTGGTTCTTTATGTTAATACGTTTTTAAAGCAAGCAAAAAACTGTAGGAACAAATTTAGTAAATATACACAAGGTACATTAACTTAATTGCTCTTCAAAATGCCATAACATGGAAGCATAAATCAAATACAATCAAATCACTAATGATTGTTTTGTCCATTATGCAAAAAACAAGATTAAATAGTAAATGAAAAAGAATTACTTGTTCTTATTCTTGTAAGAGGTTTCCATATATATGATGTCCTCATTCCTCTCTCTGCATATGTCAGATGTTTTGTAAAAGTTTTTCAGTGCTATGATTTAATAGGTTATCTCCCATTCTGCTAGATGCTTTTATATGATTAGCAGTTATAAAGTCTTGTTTTGATAGCCCCCAAATTTACATTTCTCCCATATAGTGCATATTTAGGGATACTGAATTTCACTCAAAGGTGACCTAATTCTATTTTTGAAAGCAAACCTCCCACTCCATTATATTTTTTTACCTGCACTTTAAGATACACTTTTTAAAAGGTATGTCAATATAGAAAAATAGAATATAATTATGCAGATAATTGGGGAATCAAAATGGTATTTATTTTTTAAAATGTTTGTTGCATTTCTAAATATCATGCTTGACTACTTAAATCTCCAAGTCTCCCTCATCCTAGGAAAAGTAGTTCAATTTTTACTTTCACATTCCCTATATAGTTATATCCTAAAATATATTATGAAATGTGATATTTCATAATTTCTATAAACTGATACTAAGGTTTATAAATATCTCCATTATTTAAACTCTTTAAATACATCAGATTTTTATATGTGAAAAATAAATATAAACAAACAGCCACTCTTTAAAATATATACATTTTTATTGATTTCAGAGAGGAAGGGGGAGCGAGAGAAACATCAATGATGAGAGAGAATCATTGATCAGCTGCCTCCTGCATGCCCCACCCTGGGGATTGAGCCTGCAACCTAGGCGTGTGCCCTGACCAGTAATTGACCCATGACCTCCTGGTCAATATTCAACCACTGAGCCATCTCAGCTGGGCTAACTAACATATCCACTTGAAAATCAAGTTGGAGATGCCATTCCAGAGGAATTACCTTATAGGTCTTACTCCTAGAAAAAAAAGGTGAGTAGGGGCCTAACTGGTTTGGCTCAGTGGATAGAGCATTGGCTTGCAGGCTCAAGGGTCCCATGTTTGATTCTGGTCAAGGGCATGTACTTTGGTTGCGGGCACGTACCCAGTAGGGAGTGTGCAGGAGGCAGCTGATCGATGTTTCTCTCTCATTGATGTTTCTAACTCTCTATTCCTCTCCCTTCCTCTCTGTAAAAAATCAATAAAATATATATTTTTAAAAAGGTGGGTAGGGGCTGGAAGGATTGGGGGTTAAAGGGGTGAGAAGGGGAGACATCTGTAACATTATCAACAATAAAAAGTGTATTAATAATTTTTAAAGAAGCTGGGCAAAATAACTTTTAAACTGGTCCTAAATCAGCATTGTATTCCAAGCAACAAAACATAATGGCTACCTACTGGGCTGAAAATTATAGATATTTTTTAATATTGACATTACTATGTTAGTTTGTCTGCTGTGCCTACAGGTAATCCTTTCTTCTATTGATGTAATTGTTCTTCCCTTTCTCATAAGTACCCCCTGCCTTCACCTCCTATCTGGAACATATCTGGGTTTCTGATTAGTCCTATCTAAATAACTGTTCTTTAAGTCTCAAAAAAATACTGTTGCCTCTTACTTTGGCCTTATATTTTTAGGTTAATAAGTGCTACTCAGAGATACTTCTGCTTTCAAGTTAGATTAAATTAAATCCTAACAATTTAAACAGTGAGAAAGGGGAATAGATCTCATGTCTGTTTGGCCAAAATGTTCCCCACAATAGTGCAAAGGATTATTATGAGGGGCAAGAGGCTTGGAAGTGTCCTTCAAGGAAACAGTTTTAAAACTGTTGAGCTTACATAGAGTTGTCCTACCTCCTTGAATGAAAACATAGATTAAAGTTAAGTCTTCGCTAATCTATTTACATCTCTTCTTACATTGGGATCCACCATGATATATCATCACACAGACTATATAAATATATAGAAGGACATTTATCATGAGGCACTGTTTTACTTGATTATGGAAGCTAAGTCCCACAATCCACTGTCAGCAGCAGGAAGCCCAGGAAAGCCAGTGGTACAGTTCCAGTCCGCACCTGGTGGCTGGAGAACCCGGAGAGCCAGTGTGTGAGTGCTCGTCTGAGTCCAAAGGCCTGAGATTGAGGGGCTGGTGATGTAAGTCCCAGCCTGGGTTGGAAGGCCTGAAACCAGGAGCACCAATGTCTGAGGGCAGGAGAAGATGGATGTTCCAGCTCAAGCAGCGAGCACATTTGGCCTTCCTCTGCCTTTTTGTTCAATTCAGGCCCTCAGCAGATTTGATAATGTCCACTCATAGTGGGGAGGGCAATTTTTACTCAGTCTGCAGATTCAAATACTAATCTCTTCTGGAAACTATCTCACAGAAATGATGTTTTACCATCTATCTGGGCATCCCGTAGCCCACAGCAGTCCAAGTTTATATAGTGTGATGTCACTTATTCCATACATAATCTTTTCAGATTTCTCATTACAAGTCTGAAGATTTAAAATAAAATTCTAATCACAGCTTCTTTGGGAGTCTCTCAACTAATGGAACTACTAATGGATTTGGAACAAGATATAAAGATAGGTTCTACAAATATATAGCCCAGTCACCAGCTAGCACAGCACTTGAGAAGCAATGAGGAAGAGGTTTTAGCTTACTATAGGTACTATGACAAATAGCTGCACTAAAGACTAGAGAGGAAAAAAACAGTTATATATATGTCCACTGCCAGTCAAGTATCTATTACTAAATCCATTCAGAAAGTGTCAGACTCATCTTAGGGTAAAGAAGGGGGTGAAGAGTTGTGTATTATATCCTGGAGTGTGTAAACCACTTTGGGAAACTGAAATAGTGTCAGTGACAAAAAGAGTCAGTAAAGAAGCATGGCCAAAAGAGTAAGAGTAGAGAAAGGAGCAATGGGTTATCTCCTATGCTCTCTCATAATAAAGCTCTGAAGGGAAAAGAGGGACCAGATATATTACAGAAAATGCAAACTATATGAACTCTTACCACACACTAAATATTAGCAAAAAGCTATGAATTAGTGCTTTTACAGATTTTAATTTATTAAAAAAAAGTATTCCACTAGAAAAAAATGTATAAAGGGGTGGCAACAGATTGTGTCTAAGAAACTATCTAGACCTATTTCTCTTAATTCCAGGGTGAATAAATAGGAAACAGAATGGCACTTAAAAAAACAAAAACATGCAACATAAAGATCTGAGAAAAGACTAAAGATACCAAGGCAAAAGCAGATTTCTGGAAATAGTTTTTGCAGGAAATAGAAGTAATTAAATATATATTTACTTGTTGCTACCATCTTCACTGTTTAAAAGTTATTGAATTACTAACAAGTTCTTGACATTGTAGAATATAATGAAGAATACAGACTAAATGTTAGATTTTGTGGGTCTTACTTTTTAGGATTTTAGTAAGCTCCAGGGAAATAAGATATATCCATATTAAATACATGATGAAGACATGCTAAATTCTAAAGATGCAAATAAAACATCTAGCTTCATGAGGAAAAGATGACAATGAACTCAGGTATCAGCAAAATGATAAAGTAGGTTTTTCCAGCCCTCATACCTTCAATTGTAATAATCTATGGATGAAAGTACCTATATGAAAGAGGTATTTGGAAGAAATATTTGCTTTACTGAGTTTCCAGTACCTCAGTGGAGCAAAAAAAAAAAAAAAAAAAAAAAAAAAGAGACTAAACACATTGATGAGAGTAAGAAGTTTCACTTTATCTCTTGGTTAGCTATTTCTCCAATGGGTAGAGTAAGGAGAGAAGTACCCAGTTTTCCAAGTTCTAGGGATTATGCCCAAAAAAACCCAGTTCTATTTCACTACATCCAGTATGCTAAGAGGATCTGTGCAGCTTAATTATGTGGAAAGGCTAGTAGCATTAAAAAAGTTCATAGCAAATAGCACATGGATCTCAACAAACTGATCCTATTAACTGAATCACAGATTCCACCAAGAAGCCTGTGCACAAAATTCATAGGGTTGCTTCACCTGGGGATTCCCACAGCCAGCCTATAAGCACCCCCACCACTCTGCATGTACCCCTGTTGGAGGCACCCCACAAATTGCTTAAGTGCGAGCCTCCATAGATGGCACGTGTAAGCTTTTTCAAACAGCACACAGATATAAGCAGCCAGCTCAGTGTTACTGGGTTGGGAGAATATGCACAACCTTGAACACTTTAGGGCATTGATCTAAGGTAAATAGGAGATTCTCAGAATCAGGCCTGACTTTGTGAGATGGACGAAAGGCACACAATCCTAAGATTTCCTCTCCAAGACAAAACAAGAGAAGTGGAGCTGGCACACCCGTAGAAAAGGTCTGAGGATGTTTCTACTTTATTTATTTTGTACCAGAGGCCTGGTGCATGAAATTGGTGCACAGGAGTTGTTTTGGTGCACAATCAGCCCAGCCTGCACCCTCTCCAATCTGGGACCCTTCAGGGGATGTCTGACTGCTGGCTGAGGCCCGATCTCGACAGGATCAGGCCTAAACCAGCATCAGACATCTCCTAATAATCCAGGACTTCTTGCCTGCCTGATTGCCCCTAATCACTCTGCCTGCCAGCCTGATAGCTCCCTAACTGCTCCCCTGCCAGAATGATCATCCCCAACTGTCCTCCTCTGCTGGCCCAATCGCCTCCAACTACCCTCCCCTGCTGGCTGGATCACTCCCAAATGCCTTCTCCTGCAGGGCTGAGGGGACTGGGGGACTGAGACTGGATGATGTGGGGCTGAGTAGACTGGTGGACTCTGGCTGGATGAAGTACACAGCACCTGACGCTCCCCAGTGGGATGAGGTGGGGCTGAGGCTGGATGAAGCAGGGCTGAGGGGACTGGAGGTCTGAGGCTGGATGAGGTGGGGCTGAGGGGATTGGGCTCTGCCAATCTTGTGGCTGTGGGCACTGTCATCTTTTGTGATGGTCAATTAGCATATTCCCTCTTTATTAGATAGGATTTTTAGATTTCACATATAAGTGAAATAATATATTTGTCTTTGATAATCACCTGATGAGAACAGGGTAGAGGAAAGAGTGAAAGGGATTAAGAAGTACAAATTGCTAGTTACAAAAAAAGTCATAGCATAGGGAATATAGGCAATAACATTGTAATAATTGTGTGGTATCAGATGGGTACTAGACTTAGCAGGTGATACTTCAAAAGCTCTATAAATGTCTAATCACTATGTTGTACTCCTGAAAGTAATATAATATTGTATGTCAACTGTAATTGAAAAAAATAAAGTTCAAAGAGACTAATAATAGTATTTACCAATTATAAAAGTTACCAAATAGTAGAAACATACATAGCTCATATATGCTAATTATATGAATTACCTCACTTCTTATTAATAACCTTGCCAAAGTGATATATCTATTCCATAATATAGAACAAAATGAGGCTATAAAAATTGCATTACTAGGCAATAGCCACATACCTATGAAGTGGGAGTAAGAAGATTGGAAGTGAAAACATGAAAATTCAGAATCTTTATTTTCAACTTTAAGGACATATAGTTTCAAATGATAGTAACTCTACATTTGATAAGAGTAGAAAAAATGAAGAAACAATTAATTCTGAATAGAAGTGTGTATTGGAGTCTCCCATAATGGGATAGGCAGTTTGGAATTTATCATTCTGACAATGGGAAGTCATTGGAGTGTAAAACAAGGAGCAGATAGAATCAAACATTTTATTTTATTTTATTTATAAAATATATTTTATTGATTTTTTACAGAGAGGAAGGGAGAGAGATAGAAAAATTGATGAGAGAGAAACATCCATCAGCTGCCTCCTGCAGGATGTGCCTGCAACCAAGTTACATGCCCTTGACTGGAATCAAACCCGGGACCCTTCAGTCCACAGGCCGACGTTCTATCCACTGAGCCAAACTGGTCAGGGCAGAATCAAACATTTTAATTAAAGATTATATCATGTCATCATATTTTGTCACATATCATATCAGAAGGTATTAGGGGCATAAATCACAACACAGAAAGAAAGACAAAATGAAAGAGAGTCTTAACAGTAACAGCTAAGGTAGAAGAAAGCATTAGGAACCCCAATGCCCTGGAGTAAACAGGGCTGAAAGAGGGAAGAATGCCTGCTATCCAGGACACAGCTTTTCTTTTCTTTCAGATATACAGCTGATATATGATGAGGCTCCTTTCAATGACTAATGAAATTACTCTATTCTGACTTATGGCATAGTTGTAGTAAATTACCATTGCTAGGTTAAACATTGAAAGGACTTGGGTCATAAAAAAAATACTTCTGGAATTTATCTGTTGTTTTTTTTAAAATAAATTTATAACCAAACTGATATTTTCTGTAACATTTTAAGTTAAAGTTCTTCAATCCAAGGAGGTGGGAGAAGAAGCAATATTATACTTTATAATTTGGTTTCAGATTTAGTTCCTTGCTTTGAGACCCATTCAACCACTTACTGGTTGTATTTCCTTGATAAGGTTACAGTATATCTCTAACTACAAATAGTTGTTTTGAAGATTAAATGAAGTAGTGTGGATCAGCAATAAGCATATTGCTGGCACAGAGTCACGGCCTAAGGGTATTGGATATACTCTTTTTAATTTGCTGTGTACACCCAATCTATTTTTTGAGATTTAAAATATATTGACTTTCAATTTATCAACAAAAATAATACATTGATTCAACAAATATTTATCGAGTGCCCACATATGTAACAATCACTATTAATTAAAGAAAATCAGTAAAAAGAAAAAAAAAGAAAACCTTGCATTTACAGTATTATATTTTTATTTCTTAAGTGTTTTAAAAATTCCGAGGAAGTACTTTGAGAGTAGCATCATATAGACCTCCAAAATTTTACCCTCTTCAAAAGCAATGATGATACTGGCAAACAAACTGTCACAGTCAACTTTGAGTACTATGGAAATTAACCAAAGGTCTGCAACTACCTGAGAAGCTAGCTGCAAAAAGAAAAGGCCATTACAGCATTTTAGATTGTCCTATCCCATCATTCATTCCAGACATCCTGGTAGACTAAAGAAAGCAAGCAAAACAAAACAGTTACAATCACAATAGCTGTGATGACCAGTAGCCATGCACCACTGAAGGAGACAGAAGAGGCTTGGGCTCCAACAGAAGTTCCACTCCCAGAGACGTGTCAGTATTTGACCTATAAATCCCATCTACTGGTCTTCTCTTAATTGCTCTGACTTCACCTTTGTTTACTGTGCATAATCATTTACCCAGGCGTGCCTTGAAAATAATCATCAGCAACTGCATAACATCACAGATTACCAAGAAGGAGGCAATAACAAGACGAACAAGAGTTCAGCCAAAAATTTAAAACTGGGAGAATTAGATGTCCATATAGGATTTTTGAAAATCTGAGATATATTCCTGGGAACCTAGAAGGCCTTATGCATGTGCAGGGCTATGCGCATGCTCAGGAATAACCAGAGAAGGCTCTAATCTTCCATCTCTAGCTGACCTTGAGATGTGGACAAGCAGGAAGTACACACAGAAGCTAAGAACACTGCCTGATAGAATCTTGGAGATAAGTTCCAAAACAAACAGAACACCCTCAGAAAAATCTAGAAGGCATAAGTTTAAGAAATTTAAAGAAATCTCTGTCTAATCATTAGCTGACAATTACATTGAGCAGAGACTTCAGTAGCCATACCTGGCAAGGGTACAGACTTCATAGAATGTAAGGAAGTTGCTAAATAAACATAGTAGTAGCAGCGATGAAAACAACAGATAACAACAAACCTTGGGGAAGGAGGTGGAGGATATGATTTCGACAAAAGCATTCAAAAATCAGGAAAGCGTGGTCCACGTATATGGGAAAAGTCAGTAAGAACTGTCCTTGAATTGTCCAAATATTGGAATTACTAGAAACAAACATTGGTTTACTGGAAAGATAAACAAAATTAACAAAACTTTAACCAAAGTAATATTTTAAAAATATGTTTCTATTGATTTCAGAGAGGTAGGGAGAGAGAGACAGACAGAAACATCAGTGATGAGAGAGAACCACTGATTGGCTGCCTCCTGCACACACCCCCACTGAACAATCCACAACTCAGGCATGTGCCTTGACGGGAATCGAACCTAGGACCCTTCAGTCTGCAGGCTGATGCTCCATCCACTGAGCCAAACAAGCTAGGGCAACCAAAATAATTTTTAAAGGGTAGACTCAATCACTAAAATCAGGATACATTATTTTCAATGCAAAGAATTAAAAAGGATGATGCAAAAAATCTTATGAGCAATTGTATTTTAAAAATTCACTGTAAGAAAAAGAATACCTCAGGTATCATTTTGCTCTGCCGTTTTAATATCTTCTAGTTTATATTAAAATAAACAACTGGCATTTAATGCAATGCACTATTTTATGGAGTGTAGTATCCAGTGAAATATTACATTAAGTTTTGATTATAAAGGTAAATATTATGTGGGGATTTAGATCTCCATTAATATTAACTAGGCCATCATTCTTGGTTCTCTGATGGATGACTTACAAATTAGTCAACAAATACAGAAATTCTTAAATGAATTCATTCTTGAGTCCAGCCATTTCTATAATTTAAAACGTTGGGAGAGTAGGAAAAGCTTGAATCTTTGATGGTCTCTAAAGCAACTGAATCAACCAAAGGATCCTGCATTTTCCCCTACTTCTGAACTTTCCAACTGAAGATACTGATGTCATTAGTAACTAGACTTCTTTGAGATTGGGTTTCTACTCCTTATATTAGTAAACATCTTAACTGATACAACAAGAGGGTATCCAGTTGCACAGATAAGGATACGCATTTGGATTAGCTTTCAAAATAATTGAAGTTTAATCCTTTAACATATTTGACTTTGTGTTTCCAGCAAGTCACAAGGGACCTAGAAGAAGATAACATTCAACAAATATTTGTTTAAAGGATGAACCTGTCCAGAATGTGGCAGAGTATTAGAGCCTCCGATAAAATGTTGAGGTTCAATATCACGGGGACACGTTAGCGCAACGGGTTTACCTGGCAGGCTTCACACGGCCCTCTGGGATGCTATCTCTCCTGTGATGTCAGGATTAGAAGCTGGAAATGGGCCTGTGGCATTTAGAACTCATTAGCAGATGTAGTCACAGGGCCAGGCAAGAAAAAGGCAAGGAAATTGATGAAGTGCCTGAGACATTTGTGTGATCTTCCCCTGATCTACATATTTAGTCCTATAGCTCTGGGATGCTGAGGGTCATTAATTATCCACATTAAACCTTGTTGCAAAATAGCTTCTACTGACATTGTTGAATAATTAACTCGCTTGAATTTGCTGCTAGTTGCTTTAGATCAGATAGTACCTGGGAGCGTTTGGGCTTCTTTAAGAACAGTCCTGGGACACTGACGCAGCCTTGACCATTACCGGTAGACAGACATCATTTGCTACTGGTTTCGCCCTGGTTTTCTTCGGAGGGAAACACTGCTCACACTCACAGATGTAATTGGAAGGAACTCAGATAAGAAAAAGTATTCAGGGGAAAAGAAAAGAAAAAAAAAAAAAAAGAAGAAGAAGGCTGGCTATAAAACAATAGGGGAAGATGTCAAAACCATGCTCCATCAATTGGCATTACTATTAATAATAGTGTAATAACTGATGAGTCAAGCAGACAATATCATGAGCAATATTGTCCCAAATTTATGAAACTGAACATTATATCTCCCCAAGTCTCCCTATTTCTCCCTATCTTTGTATATGGGGATTTCAGATGGTAATGAATCGATTAAAAGTGATTATATCATACCATTTTAAAATATATTTTATTGATTTTTTTACAGATAGGAAGGGAGAGGGATAGAGAGTCAGAAACATCGATCAGCTGCCTCCTGCACACCCCCTACTGGGGATGTGCCTGCAACCAAGGTACATGCCCTTGACCGGAATCGAACCTAGGAACCTGCAGTCGGCAGGCCGACGCTCTATCCACTGAGACAAAACCGGTCAGGGCATAACATACCAGTTTTAGAAAGATGACTTAAGTTTCCTCTGTGATTATTGGAGGCATTTTCAAGAAATGACCTAAGTTAAAATTTGCTTATGTTCATAATATAAGCTCTATTTAGTTGACTTATATAGCTTACATGGTTTTATCTGCTCAGGGAATTCTCAATTCCAGTCTCTATTTTGTATTTAACTTTAGCAACAGGGACCCTTTTCCCAATTCCTCTATGCAGAGGGACAAAGTTGCTCTAAAAGTTTCAAGTGTCCGAGTCTTTCTCCTTCCTCCCCTATTAGTGCACCTGCATATTGAGGTTTGACTTAGGATAAGGCTAGAAAACAAAAGGGAGAAAAGGTAGGGAGTCGTTCCTCTCCCCTCAAACACTAAATGGGAAGAGCCTTCTAAAACCTGTTCCTCTGATCAGAAAGATGGCCTCCTCTCAAAGGTTTTGAAGACAACACCTTTAAATTGTATAAATGTGTGTCATTTAGCCTGTCCTTGTGTCAAACCCCCCGGAGATAATGAGGAAAAACACAAACCAGAAACTCATCGTCATTATTCTTGTTGCGTTGTTTTCAAATGTTAACTTCGTTCACCAATCGGCCTGCTAATATTTACATTCAGTGTCTTTACATAGTGCCACCTCTGAAACAGGTAGGAATATTTTGGCTTTTTATTAAATATGGTTACTATTAAATACTGTTATATAGGCAAAGACAGGCAATTCAGGTACACTCTGGAATCTTATTCACATCCTCCAAAACAGTCTTACCAGGGAGACTCCTGAAACCGGTCTCACTTCACAGGAAAAACCACTCATCCTTTTTTCTTGAGATCTGCCCCAAGACTCCACCGGTGCTCACTAGAGAACTAAAACACCTGGTGTGCTCGCCTCCCTATCATGTGTTTCCACTCTCATTGATTGCCTCTGGGTTATACTTAGGGGAGGGCTTTGAGGCGAGGTTCCATTCGGAATCCAGAGAGCAAAGGAGGTGGAACAGGCCTTTGTGTCTCCTGAAAAAAATTCAGAAAGGTAGGTAGGTTACATATTATAAACTACTCTAAGTCTCCTACTAAAGTACAGTATTTCTTGTGCCTTACCGTCTTAGAAAAAAAGTTTGCTTCACCCACTATAAGTAACTGCTTCTGTGTGTGTTTTGGTTTATTTGTTTTTCATTGGTATGTGTCGATCGGTTTTACGTGTCTGGTATATGTTAGAGAAGCTTTGGGGACATCTGATTCTGCTTTGTAGGACTCAAAATATACCTGGGAGAATGTGTCGTAAAGCCTGGTGCACATGAGGTTTCAAAATTGTTAATTTAATTTAGCGCAAGCCAACCATGATTTACTAAAATAACATGTTAAACATGAGGTTTTTACAATGTTAAAAAATTATTTCAAGTGAACTCAATACTTACAAATGGACCTATAAAAATGTTTTCTGTCTGTAACGTTAACATAATATGCTCTTATTTACAAACTTTTTTTTCTGTTGCCAGTGCTTTCTCTGCGTATCAGGTAATTACTTGACTGTCTTTGCAGCAATGTGTTTAGTTCCCGGTTACTCTTCATTGAACTCTTTTAAAATACATTCCATTTTTCTTACTTGGATTTGGTGAATTATCCCATTAAGTATTCTTTCAAAATGACCTTCAAAGGCCTCTAGTATATCAATTTCTTCACTGTATTGATTGGATTATGCATTAGTTGAACCTACTATTGCAAACCCATCAAAAGCAGGTTTGTTTTTGTTTGTTTTTCTGGATTTGCAGCTTCAGTTTTAGTATAATTAGAAAGTTTTGTGCCCATAGAATTTACTTCAATCATTGAAGTTTTCATGGTAACCAGCAACTGCTGCTTTGGTCTATTATTCATTTTCTATTGAGAGCTTATTTTCTAAGTTAATAGTTTTGGTGACCTCTTTTAAACTGAGGAAAAACTAAAACTGTGTTGGCCAAAATTACATTTTATTAGAATTTACCTTCTAGTCATAAGAACAGATTTTTTTCTCTTCTATTAAAATGCATTTTTAGACGCAATTGAATGAAAGCATCATAAAAGAGAAAATGACACCAAACATGAGTAGCTATTACCCTTCAAAATATGGCTTATAAAGGTAAATTTGGAAAATGTTGAATAGTATAAATGTTCCAAAAAAAGAAAAACAAATAAAAATTAAA
>PVJC01043399.1:0-14535 GCA_004026665.1 Murina feae
ATCTTCTATAATAAAAGCAAAACATGCAAATGTGACCGTTACCACCAGCCAATCAAAGTGGCTGTATGCAAATTAACCCAGCCAAGATGGAGGCCAACAGCCAATCAGTACGGCTGTATGCAAATTAACCCAGCCAAGATGGAGGCCAACAGCCACGGAACGAGAGCAAACCAAAGGGTTCTGCTGCAACTGCCTGCCTATGCTGGCAGTTGGAAGTGGCACCAGGGCACCAGGAAGTGGGAAAGCAAGGTGGCAGGCCGGGGAGCAGGTAAGAGGTGGCAGGGGGTCGGCGGCCTGCTTGGCAGCTGTCCAGGCCCTTTGCGGGGCATCGTGGAGTGGGAAAGAGGCAGCAGGGATTCAGTGGCCTGCTTGGTGGGCTTCCCAGGCCTCTTGCAGAGCACCAGGAAGTGGGAAAGCAAGGTGGCGGGCCGGGGAGTGGGAAAGAGGCAGCGGGGGGGTCAGTGGCCTGCTTGGTGGGCTTCCCAGGCCCTTTGCGGGGCACTGGGGAGCGGAAAAGCAAGGCTGCAGGGGCCGGTGTCCTGCTTGGCAGCTCCCCAGACCCCTTGGCGGCACCGGGAAGTGGGAAAGGAAGGCAGCAGGCGACCGGTGAGTGGGAAAGAGTTGGCGGCCTGCTTGGTGGCTTCCCAGGGCCCTTCCAGGGATCAGGGAGCAGGAAAAGGCTGGCCTGACCATGAGGCGGGGTTTTTCCTGCTTTCTGGTGGCTGGAGGAAGATGGGCAGTAGGCAAGATTGGGAGGCAGGCAGCACCCAGCCCTGGCCACAGCTCAAAAACGAGAACAACATGCAGGGGAGGGCAAGAGTCTGAGAGATCAACATAGAGGGGGTGCCTGCTCCAAGCCTCCACAGTGTGCCTGGTGGCAGGTCCCCAAAAGGTAGACACACACAGGAGGACTGCTCTGAGCCTCAGATGCGGCTGGGGGCAGGTCCCCAGTGGCCACACACACACACACACACACACACACAAAAGGCGCCTGGCAGACTGGGGCCATCATAGGACATCCACTGAGGGGTCCCAGACTGTGAGAGGGCACAGGCCGGGCTGAGGGACTCCCTCCACCCCGAGTGCACAAATTTTTGTGCACTGGGCCCCTAGTATATATATATGCATATATATATAACCAGTGACCACAATGACCAAAACGACTGACAACCGATCACTATGGCACCCACTGTGGACAGCGAACTGGCCTGATCAGGGGGTGAGGGCCACCAACTAACCTCCCACAGCCCCTCCCCCCAGCCAGCCCACCCGATTGGACTTTCCCACCCTGATCAAGGGTGGGGCCAGCCAGCCAAATGCTCCTCCACACTCCCCACCCCACCCAGCCCCGCCAGCCTTGCCCCTGATTGCCTTCCCCACCCCAATAGTAGGTGGGGCCAGCCAGCTAACCTCCTGCAGCCCCAGCCCTGCCCAGCCCCACCCCAGATCGGCCCCTCCCCCCCCACAATCAGGGGCAGGGCTGACTTGGCCAACCACTCATGGCCCCTCCCCCAGGCTATTGGCCCCAAATTGTCCCCCCAACCCCAATCAGGGGTGGGGCCCACTGGCCAATCGCTCAAGGCCTCTTCCCCCAGCCGGCCTGGCCCTAATCAGCCCCAATTGGGGCAGGCCATCCAGTCAACCTCCCACCATCTCCTCCTCCTGACAGGCCCATCCCCGGTCTGCCCCAATTGGGGCCAGTCTGGCCAGACCCCAACCATGCGTGAATTCATGCACTGAGCCTCTAGTTCCAATAATAATACAATGAGAAAGCCAAGACAAACAGCTAGTTAAGTGGCAAAGCCAGATTTCAAATGCAGATTGTGTGTGCTTAAGTACTGATGGTTACTTCTTAAGAATTATCAATTCAAAAGATAAACCTTGTCAGTTCTACAACCTGAATGTCTCCCTAATCCATCCATCCTTCTTTCCAAACCTATTCTAATGACCATTGTGAAGGCTCTCAGCACTTCTTGAATCCCTCCAGCCTCAAACTTCCCCAATGTAATCCATGGTGGCAGTGCAGGGCCACAGCTGGGTCAGGGAAGCAAAGAGTTGAGAAAAGTGACTGCGGGCCCTGTGCACTGAGCTTCATTAGCCTCTCATGTCACCACAAATAGACATAAAATCTATTTTTTAAAAAACAAAACAGGTGTTTACTATTCTAATATAGCTTTAAGACAAACGCTCTATCTTCCCTTCTAATCAAGTTGCCATTCCTGACTTCTTATAGAAACATCTGGAATCTGCACTGACCTTCCACCCTACTAAATCAGTAATCATAAAATGCAAATTAAGTCATGTCATTTCCCCTTCACCCCTTCACTGAGATTTAAATTCCTTAAAACTTCATATAAGGCACTTCCTCGTTTTGCTATCTTTTTTTCTCATCTTTTCTACTTGCCTTACCCATCCAAGCTAGCCATAATAAATAACCTGAATTTCTCTGAACATGCCTTGCTTTTTTGAATGTTTTGCCCATGCTACTTCTTATATTAAAAATGTCTTTCCTCCTCTTTGGACACTTGGCTGACTGTTGCTCATAGACTGAGATTCAGCTCAAACATTATATCATCCATAAAGCTCTCCTTAAACTCAGAGAACTTCTCTCCCTTCCAAACTAAAGACTAGAACCAGCCTTGTCTGGATTCCCCTAACTTCCCAGGTATAAATACTTTTGGTCTATTAGCACCACATGGTTCAGTGGTCCTCACACAGCTCCAGCTTCATTTTGTACTGGTTAAAGCAACCGGTTTGATCTTGTTTATCATGGTACCCTCACTGCTTCACACAATGCCTGGCACTCACAATTAATATTCAACTGTGAATATTAATGAATTGGTATCCTCTATATAAATAGTAATCGAGATATGTATGTTAATTGAAAATCTATACCAATAAAAGGGAAATATGCTAATTAGACTGGACTTCTTCCTAACATCCTTCCAGACAAAGCTAAAGTGGCGGGGGCTGAGGCAGAGGCAGTTAGGGGCGATCAGGCTGGCAGTGGAGGACAGCTAGGGGCAATCAGGCCAGCAGGGGAGGGCAGTTAGGGGCGATCATCCCGGCAGGGGAGCAGTTAGAAGCCAGTGATCCCAGATTGGAGAGGGTGCAGGCTGGATTGAGGGATCCTCCCAATCTCATGCATGAATTTTGTGCACTGGGCCTCTAATATCTAAATAGCTACACTAATCTACACTAATAAAAGAGAAGCATGCAAATTAACCATCACTCAGTCACTCCACTAGCCAATCAGAGCAACTATGCAAATTAATCCCACAAAAATGGTGGTTAATTTGCATACGCAGGCATGGAGCAAAGACTGAAGACGACTGAAGATGGCAGCAGCCATGGAGCTGGAGCAAGCAGGAGGTCTGGGTTGCTCCCGGCAACAGAGGAAGCCAAACTTCCCGACAGCCCTATACTCTGCTCAAGGAGTGACTGGAGGCTTGGGTCCCTGGGGACAACCCAGGCCTCCAGCCCACCCTGGGCTCCACTCAAGGAGGGGCTGGGGGCCTGGGCTCTGCTCAAGAAGGGGCTGGGGGCCTGGGTCACAGGGATCCTGGGTTACCGCAACCCAGGCTTCCAGTCTGCCCTGGGTTCTGCTGGAGGAGCTGGAAAAAAAAAAAAAGAGGGGCTGGGAGCAGCCGGAGCGGAGAAGCCAAGCCTCACTGCTGCAGCCGGACCAAAGACCTGGGTTCTGGGTGCCAGAGGAAAACTGGCACTGGCAGCCAGGGGAAGGAAGGCCTATTCTTACATGAATCTTTGTGCATCGGGCCTCTAGTAAATAATAACGACAATATTCACAGACATACCTGACCATTGTGATTGTTCAAATAAATTAAAGTATTAAACTTATTTTATACAGGCATATCATGAAATTTTGGACTTTCATGCTGCACTTGTTTTAAGTGCATAAAACCACATTTTTTAAAAGTGTGGTGGTTCTCATTTAAAAACCAGTTGAAACACGTTCTGTTGATTTGGTCATTTGTTCAGTAGAACATTTTTTTCTCTTTAACTACAAGAACTAACTTTATTACACGAAAGTTTTCATTTTAATTTTTTTTTTATTTCCTAAAGGAATGACCACATGTGGAACAAAAAGTATTTCATTATCCTTTAACAAGATGAATGTCTTATTTTGTGTGATTTGGGGCAGTTTCTTATCAAGACTGCCAGCCTCTTATGAACAGCATTATGATTTTCAGATGTGTAGCGTGCATTAAAGACAAGAAGATATCATGAAATATTAGTGACAATTATATACTGAGCTAGAAAACTGCACAATGTTTCCAAGGGTTGTAAGGATTGTGGAACTGAATGTTACTCAAAGTAGAGTGGTGATTTATAACCAATTTCCGTCTTCAAATTAGGGCCTAGGTAAAAGAAAACGGAATTTAGCAAAGCATTATGGCGTATCATTTCCTGCAGCAGAAACACCCACCCGCCCAGCACCCTCACTAGGTAGAGTACAAGAAGCAGTGACCTGAGGGAAGCCCACAGGCTCGAAGGGCCACTGGCTGGCTCTTTGTCACCAAATGCAGCAGGTTGAATGCAGACATCACTGTGATATCTTCACCAACAAAACGAGAGCCAAAGAACTGGGGCAAGAGCTGAGTAGGAGAAAAAAGAAACAAATTAAAACATCACAAATGTTAAACACACAACCATTGCACAATTGATGGTTACTGTTTTATCTGGAACCAAACACACATACACAAGTGCTAATAAATTTCAAACGCCTACTTTTCAAATGGTGAGCTTACTTTCCACCCAGGATTATTTATATTTTATGAATAAAACATATACAATAATAACAGTGTAATCTGTGAACACAGTTTGCAAGCGTTCAGAAAAGAGAAGAACTTTAAAACAGTTGAAAGGAATTAGCATTTACTAAGTTGGTACCATGTGACAGGAACTGTCTGGGGCCTAATAAACACATTGTATCATTTCATTCTTGCAGTAAACCTAGGAGGTAGGTTTTATCCCCCAATAAGTATGTGAGGAAACCTAGGCTCAGAAGTCCAAGGGCACAAAGCAAATAACCAGTGAAAAGGATTAGAAAACCCCGTAACATCTACTGCAAAGCCATGTTCTTTCCTTACATCACACTGCTTTCTTCCAACAATTTTTGCAAATCGCCCTCCCTGGAGAAGACTATAAAATATTGTAAGATTAAGAGATTTCTTTTATTAGAGTTTCATTTTTTATTAATTGAGAGCCAAATAACCTAGGTCCCACTCAGAGACTTCACTTTAGAAACAGTGTTAAGTTTGAACAAAGCATAGTGAAGATGAATTTTTCATATGATTTTATAGTTTATAATTTCCACATTAATTCTGTGAATAATATTCACAAACTAGTCTTAAAAATGGCAAAGATATTTTTTAAAGTTTTTAGAAGTGAGTCTTGTGGAAGAATCTCAAAATTGTGTGAGTGATGAACTTCAGAGAAAAGTGCACTTAGTATTGTCTTTAAAGTTTTGTATAATCTTTCTGTTGGTAAAGCTTAACTTCAAGTGCAGATGGAAAATAATAGATTAATATTCTAACATTTTCTTTAAAATTGGCATTATAAGTAATCTTAACCATTACATGTTCAAAAATGGATATAATATTATTGTCTAGTTCATTTCCTGACCCTCAGCGCTCCCCCCCCTCCCCCAAATAGAAGTCTGTTCCTGGTCTCTTCTGACCTCCTTGAAGAACAAACACATAATAAACAGTAATATATTTAACCAAATCACTCTGGAGTATATCTGACAGAAATCTGCTTGTATTAACATGCCTGAACTCTGACTTCTCCAAACTAAACTCACTACAAAACTAAAACATTTTTTGTGTGACTAACTGGAGACAAAAGGGAGGAAGAGGGAAGGTAAGTATCACAATGCACAGCCTGAAAGAACCATTAAACGTAAATAAACATGCCATTTCCACGAGTGATTGCAGAGCAGGGGAAAGAGAGCATTCCTTTGGAGCAGACTACTGACTAATAAAAGATCAAAGGTCTATACCTCACAACACTATAAATAAAAATGTATTTTTTCCTTGTGACCTTCTCTGTGAGGAATAAAGTGTGCACGGTAAATGTAATTACTTAGCAAAGCCACGGCCTCATTGAGCTCCCGCAGCTGATCATAAAACGTCTTCCTATTCTGCTTCATCAACTGCTGTACCAGGCAGCCTGCGCGCCTACCAATGACTGTGGCCATCTGGCTTGTGTCAAAGCCAGCGCACAGGAAGAAAGGGAGTGATGTCACTCTGCAGGTCAGGCAAAGAACAAAGATGCATTCTACAATTAAAAGCTGAGGGCTTCAAATACCGGGGGCCCTCGAGCATGATATGACTGCGTGATTTAATGTTCCCACTCTGTTGCATTTATTTTTACCCAAATAGCCAGGGCTCCATCTAGTGGCAAATTAGTTCTGCCCAGTTTTCTTTCAAAGTAAACCCAGAAAGTGCTTGCTACATTTAGCGCCAATAAAGTAGATCAACAGAAATGATTGATAACTTTTACAAAGTGTAGTCTTTTTACACTGAAGATTACAAAAAGAGGGATTTTTCCTCAATGTTCTGCATTTTCAAATCCTAACAGGTATCATAGGATAGGATTTGATATAATTATTTTAATGTTTTAACCCTAATTATAGGGGGGAAAACAGCTAATTTTGCAAAATGCAAGCAAAGTGACATTACTTAAACACTATTCTAGAAATATGGAGTTGAGATGTAAAGTGAAAAACTGTTCTAAAGAATGGATGCTTGTATCTGGATGCCTTGATGAAATCGAACTCATAATCTTCCAAAGAACAAAAGAATCATAATTAAAATGGCTCTAACATGTGACATCAAGAATAACTTATCTCTACAACAGAAAAAGAAATCTTCTTATGCTGTAATTACTTAGCAAAATTAATTTTTCACTAATGTTTTTCACTTAATTTATGTTTACAGTAAATGAAATGAAACACTTTGGCAAACCTATCTAAAATACAGAATGCATTTACATGAAAGATGGGTTATCATGATAGATGTGTGTGAGCTATGGGGTCAGATGGCCTCAGTTTGAATCCTGGTCCTGCCCCTAACTAGTTATATTACCTTGGGCAAGTCATTTACCATCTCAGTGACTCAAATGTGACTATTTCCTCAACTCTAAAATTAGTTAATTGGTAAAAAGGACTTGTAACAACTCTTGGTACATAGTATAAGCTCAGCAAATGTAACCTATTATTATTTAAGCGTATAAATATTGGCTATTTTTTAAATTACTGAATTAAAATTTTCTAATAGTCCATTTATACCCAAACCTATTTAGAATTAGTAGGCCATTCTCCAAGGACAGAATCCTATTTAGGCCAGAAAGCTAACTACTTACTCTTTGATGGATTTCCACAATGAGTTATCCTAATAAAAAAAAAAGGTAGGATAGAGATATCCTAAAAATAACAGTTGATAAAACCCTTGGCTTGTGGCAGGTACTATTCTAAGCACTTCACAGGATTATCTCTTTTAATCCTCATGGCCTTATGAGATACCTACTATCATTTTTACCATTTTTAGATGAAGAAACAGAGATACAGGGAGGTTAAGTAATTCGCCTAAAATCTTACAGCTAAGCTAATAAAGAGCAGGTCGCTTAGATAACTGGACTGAATGTGTTTTAATAGATTTGAAACCAGACCAGCTAGCTCCAGGGCTAGTGCTAGTACCACTACACAATGTTATTAAAAGCCTGAAGAAGTACCAATCCATTCTAGACAATATGATTATATGTGTACCTATTAGATAATGTAGCTGATAATAAACCTTAAGGATTCAATTAATTCAAGAAGATTATTTGAAGAATCTCTCCCTTGGCACTGAGTGAGAGAAAAATAGTGAATTAATTAAAAAGTTTGAGACATACTCAGATTTCTAGATTTGATCTTTCTGTTTTCATGAGATGCAACCTCCCTTTCTCGTTCACCTTTAATTTTTTTCTCCAAACTCCCTGGATACACCTATGATATATTCTAAAGACTCCACTTGAATATACCAAAGCTCCAATATGTTGATGGTATGATACTTTTGAGGGCCAAGCTATCAGCCAACCCCCAAAAAATAAAATTCAAGTTTCAATTTGTTAGCTTTCTTCCCACTACACTCCCTGAGCTGCCTGGGTGAGGTCCCTAGCCAGACACAACTCTCGTCCTAAAAGAAGCAAAAGCAGCTCATGCTTCTGAGTGGTGACAATACTTGGCGAACGAATGAAATTAAACACCCTGCAGCAATCAGCACTGAGCAAGGCCCACCAAGAATGTCTCTAACTCTCAAGTCTATCCTCAACTTCCTCACTTTTGTGTTGCCTTTGATTCAAATAATTGAATAGATGAAAAACATTTATAGATTATCAACATGCTTTTGTCAGACATATAACTTGTACATCTTTTAACTTCCTGCAATATCTAGCACATCATTTTGAAAATATCCGGTGTTTAAAAATGCTGGTCGAACAATTCTAATGAGCAATATCACACTATGTGTTGAGAATAGAATCAGATTACACAATTGTCTGTAATTCTCTGCTGAAAAGTTTTTCATGAATTCCCATTGCATATTGCAGGGTCTCCCAAACCATATTATGAGAAACAGGAAATACTCTTCCAAGCAAGTTAATTAGTCAAACAACTGTGTAAATGCTACCCAATATAAAGGGTCTGAGAGGCTTTGCAGTGAATACACCTGCTTTGTCTCAGTTGGTGCCTCTCACATAGTTTTGACCATAGAAAACCCCTCTCTTTCCTATCACCATCCCACAGAACACATTCTGGTAAATCCTTTGGATAAAGTCCAAATTCCCAAACAAAGCATTTAAAGTTCTAAATATTTAGCCTTTCTCTTGCCATAACCACATCCCACTCCACACCAAGCTAGTCCTATACCAATATACCCATAATTTCACCCAAACAAGTCCAGTTTCCTACTTTCACCTCCATGTCTTTTTTCATCCCATATCCTCACTCTTCCTGTCACCACTCCCACCTCCCACCTCTCCAATATGGTCCCCACTGAGGCACCAGGCATGCTGTTATATCTCCTATAACACCTTTCAGAGCACTGATTTGCTTATATCTCTGCCTCCCTCTTCTAGATTATAAATGTCTTAAGTGCAAGGACGGTGTCTTTTTTCATCTCAGCGCCTGGCACCATTTATTGAGTGAAAAAAGATGACTATGTAAATGACTGAGTCTATGGAATTGATGGTTTAGGATCATCATTTCCCACCGTGTTCTCTCTGCCATCTCAACTGTTAATGGTTCTTAAAAGTAATAATTAGAATTAAAACCAGCTGGTTCCTTCATAGGACTCAGCAGTTCCTATGAAGGTAGAAGCTTGAAAATGCATTCTGACTTGAGACTCAAAGGTAATTTAAATGTCCTATTTTGATCAAAAATGTTTCCTTCTTCTCCATCTCTTCTTCCCTTCCACACCCCCCACCACCCCCAGAAATCTGACATCCAAAAATTTGATTAAAATTAGTTTGTTAGTTTTGGGTTTGGGTTTATTTTTATTCACTTTTACTTTTTTCCTTGCAACTGAATGATAAAATGACAAAGAAAGATGGTATAAACAAGGAATCCAAAGAACTCACGAAGTTGATAATTAGCTCCAGAATAAATGAGCTGACTGTGCTAGTAGATTTAAAGGGTCAAACCTAAAGGTCAAATCCCTTTCCAATAAATGACAAAGGAATGTCTACATCAGTGGTTTTTCACAGCTAGTAAAATGTCCCCCCCAAAACTACAGGGGTCAAAAGAGAGTTGACATATAAGTTCTTTGGTTATATGCAAAAACCATGGACACAGACAACAGAGCAGTGAAGGCCTGGGAAAGGGGAGAGGGGAGTGGGAAGGAGGGGGTAAAAGGGTAACATCTGTAATATTTTCAACATTACAGATACATATTTTTAAAAAGAGTTGATAAGTTTGAATTCTGTCAACTAAAGACAAAATAAAAACAAAAAGCTCCAAACTCTAATTTCACCACAATAAAGAGCATTCTTTTGAATAGAATATATTTAGTTTTATGGGGAAAATCTTTCATTGTTGCTATTTCTCTCATTTCATTATTAAAGAAGAAACTTCATGGTAGTGAGCCAGCATTTGGGAATCACTATGCTACTATAAAGTTCCATAAAAACATTTTTATTCTTATCAGCACAGTGCCTGGTACCAGTTATGCTCAACTTATGTTTGTTGAATGAACTAATCACCCTTTACTTGTTGAAATCAATAGGCCATTAGGTAGAATTCTGCATCCTTTTTGTTAAGCAGAAATCCTTTTGTATTTGTTACAAGAAACAGGACCCTGGCTATTCAGAATTCTCAGCCAATTCTCCAAACCATTTTGAGATAATAGCTACATATTTTTAGAATAGTGTGTAACTAATGTCGCTTTACATGTATCTTGCAGAAATAGCTGCTTTTTTACTATGATTAATGAAATAATACTATTTCTTCCTTAAATAACATCCCCTATTGATTATTTGTTAACTAGTGGCCCAGTGTACGAAATTCATGTACATTAAAAGGGGATTAATTAGAGGAAATATTTTAATATTGCTATTTGCCCTTCCTCTATAATAGAAGTGTCAGAGATGAAAGAAAATTAGTAAAATGTATATGAAAATCTTCCTCTTGTCAGAGTCTGAGGCACACCATGGCATGCAGAGTCAAGTCCCCACCCACCCACGTGCACCTCAAAATCACACAAGACCCAGACCTGGTCGGCACTCCCCTATTGGGTTAGATCCAGATCCAGCCCGTCCCTCCCTTGTCAAGCCCTACTGGGCAGGGGGGGGGGGGAGGCGCAACCTCAGGTCCCCTGGCCCAGTGCCAGGGCAGGGGGCACACCTTGAGGTCTCCCATCAAGCCCCGCTGGGTGGGGGGCATGGCCTGAGGTCCTCTGTCAAGCCCAACCAGGAGGGGGTGCAGCCTCAGGTGCCCTGTCAAGCTCTGCTGGGTGGGGGCCGCGGCCTGAGGTCCCCCAGCCTGGGGCAAGGAGAGAAGCCTGAGATCCCCCAGCCCAGCACTGGGGCTGGGGGGGGTGCACCTCGAGGTCCCCCATCAAGCCCCACTGGGCAGGGGTATGGCTTGAAGTACCCCGCTAAGTCCCGCCAGGTGGGGGGTGCAGACTGAAGTCCTCTGGCCTAGCGCCGGGGTGGGGGGAGCAGCCTGAGGTCCCCAAGCCCAGCACCAGGGTGGGAGGTGCACCTTAAGGTCTCCCATCAAGCCTCGCTGGGCGAGGGGTGTGGTCTGAGGTCTCCCAGGCTGGCACCAGGGTGAGGAACGTGGCCTGAGGCCCTCCGTCAAGCCCTGCCGGGTGCAGGACACAGCCTGAGGTGCCCTGGCCTGTGTCAGGGTGGGAGGCATGGACTGAGGTCCCGTCAAGCCCCATGGAGGTGGGGAGAGGGGGTGCAGCCTCAGGTCCCTGCTGATTGCTCATTAAGGTTTGTTATGGGAACTCAGCCTCCACTGTGGGTGCACTCATCTTGTGTTACGGAAACCCCTGCCTCGGCTGTGGGTGCCACCATTTTTGTAGCAGAGTGGTGGTCAATTTGCATATTCCCTCTTTATTATATAGGATAGTCCCCACAACACTCAATAGAACTAAAACTATGCCTCTTAGAAGATATTTTATACTAGAAGCCCAATACACAAGATTTGTGCACTGGAGGTAAGGGAGGCACTCAGCCCAGCCTATGACCTCTCATAATCCGGGACCCCTTGGGGGATGTCCACCTGCTGGCTTAGGGGGATAGGCCTAAGCTAGCAGTCAGACATCTTTCTTGCAGTCCAGGGCTCTCATAGTCCACAGTCCGGGACCACTGCTCCTTACCACCCACCTGCAGTGGAGGCAGGAGAGGCTCCTGCCACCACTGCTGTGCTTGCCAGCCATGAGCATGGCTTCTGGCCTAGCAGCACTCCTCCTGTGGGAGCGCGCTGACCACCAGGGGGCAGCTCCTACATTGAGCACCTGCCTCCTGGTGGTCAATGCACATAATAGAGACTGCTAGTTCTGCAGTTCAGTCAATTTGCATATTATGCTTTTATTATATAGGAACTATATAGGATTATATAGGATGGTTGATTTTCCTTATTGAAAACATTCTTCGCCTGACTTTTCTATGATACTAAAAGGTATCACTTTCTTCTTCCCTTTCCAAAAGTTGCTTCTCTATCTCTTATGATACTTCCTTTTGATTTTCAAATTGTGATTATGCTTCAGAGCTACCCCTTAGTATCCTCTGCACTACTACTTAATCTCTTTCTTACAGATCTCACCTATTCTTACAACTTCAACTATCATTTCTTGAGAGATAACTATAAAAATCTAGCTCTATACTGGGTAGTTGTGGCTCAATGGTTGAGTATTGATCTAGGCACCAAGAGGTTGCCAGTTTGATTCCAGGTCAGGGCACATCTCCAGTAGGGGGCATGCAAGAGACAGCCAATCTATGTTTCTCTTTCTCCCTTTCCCTTCCTTTCTCTCTCTCAAATCAATAAAAATATATATTGGCCAGCTGGCATAGCCCGGTGCTTGAGTGTCGACCTACAAACTGGGAGGTCATGGTTCAATTCCAGGTTGGGGCACATGTCCAGGTTGTGGGCTCGATCTCCAGTGTGGGTGTGCAGGAGGCAGTCAATCAATGATTCTCTCTCATCATTGATGTTTCTATCTTTGTCTGCCTTTCTCTTCCTCTCTGAAATCAGTAACAATATATTTAGAATATATATATATATATATATATATATATATATATATATATATATATAAAATAAAAGATCTACTCTAACATTGAAACAAGGTCTAATGCTGTATCTTCTAAAATCTATTGGGTAATAACAATATCAATTTGCATTTGCACACTTATGTTCTAATATACAAGGCATTTAATACTGTTGTTCAAATATTTTGCAAGTGTACATCTTACTATAATATTACTAATGATAATCAATTTTGAACACCTGCACTAGATGACTGTGTATGTGTGCATATAATATTATTTAATCCTCACATCAACCCTGAGCTAGGCATTCCTATATGTAGTATTCTTAGTACTATTTGCCCAATATTTCTGGCTCTCCATTTTCCAGGAACATGGCAGGAATGTATTTCCTGGCCAACCCCCTGTGGTTGACTGAGACCACATCACTAGTTCTAAGCACTAAGTTGTGAAAAGAAATGATAATGGGTGTCACTTCTGAGCCAGAGTAGTTCAGTTGTTGATGTGAGACTCTCCAGGTCTTCCTTTCCTGCTCCAACAGCGACCAGCAGTGTTCTATAATTAGATGGTGGCTGCTCCATTAACCATGACCCCTGGAGCAAGGAGACATGGAGCAGAGTTCCCATCTAACAAATGATGAAAATGCATTACAAGCAAGAAATAAATTTTCAGTGTTTTAAGCCATTGGGATTTGGGGATTGTGTGTTCCAGCAGAAACTAAGGTTCATAAAATAGCTTGTTTGAGGTCATGTGGCCAGTAGATGACAGAGCTGGAATTTGAACTAAAGTCTATTTTAATCTCTTCTACTTCATCATAAATTCCTCAAGGGGAGGAATTCACGTCCCACATTGCTGTCCTTGTTTGGGAAAACAACAGGGTCTGAAAGGATGAGAACTCCTTTGCCAAAGACAATGAGACCACCTTGAAGAGCCCAGAGTCTCTCACTAGTCATCCCTTCTATTCCTAAATATTTCAAAGAGATTTTTATTTTGGTCCAAAGATACTGCTCTCCTCTCATATATATTGACACATCAAAGGCTAGGAGAGAATTACTTCACCATGGATCAACTGGAGCTTATAAACTGGTCCAAGCTCTTTGAGAACTAAGATTTTCACTCATCTGTAAAACTGACTGAGTAGCTCCTGGTCACAATAAAATGATTGAATACAAACATCTCATTTCCTGAAGTGACTGAAAGCTCCCTAGAAACTAACCACACTCACTGCATCTTCTCTTATTGATCTAATAAATCAGTGGGCAGATGCAGACCTTAGAAATAAATGCCTTGCTTTATATCAATCTATAAATATTATTTTTTAAAAAAAACTATTCATTTGTCATGATGTTAAAAAAAGTGTATCCTTTCCAGTGGCCCAGAGATCATGAGCCTGGACCTAAGGAGATGGAACCACTTTTTTTGATCTGTAAGTAAACAGTGTGTGTGTGTGTGTGTGTGTGTGTAGGGGGGTGGGTGTGAACTTTTAGAAAAAAAAATTTGGCTGTGGTCTCAGAACAGAAAGTAAACATTAGTAATTTTGCAATTTAAAACAAAAATGTGATACAGTGCCTTGTCCCAGAGCAGATAGGGAAAGCAGCTGAAACGAGTAGCTTCCAGACCGAATTGGCAGTGGAGATCGAGCTGGGAGACAGCCTGCAGCTGGAGAAGAAAGAAGACTCCTGACAGAGGTAAATTCAAGGCTTTGGGAAAGATATTTTACCAGACCTTAGCCCTGAGGATCGGAAAGGCTCCGCACGG
>PVJC01043400.1:0-14537 GCA_004026665.1 Murina feae
ATGTCCACCTGCTGGCGTGCTTGACCAGCCTGGGTGAGGGGATTTAAGGCTGCCCACAGCTCCCATTGACCCAACGTCCCAGCAAGGCTGGCTGGACGCAGGTTCTGCAGTTTCTCTCCTATAATTGATGCTGTTCGTTAAAGGCCTGGGGTTATCTTCTATAATTGATACACTGTTCCTTTAAGGCGGCCTTCTAACTGAAGCCTCCTCTGCTTCACCTCGCAGCGTCTATAATGAAACAATTGTTACTTTTACTGGTGAGGCCCGCTGCTCTTTCCTTCAGCTCCCGAGAATTCTATGATTGTTACATTGTTTCAAAGGTGTGTTTCGCTAGAGCCAGTTTGAGCGGAGCTGAGCTGAGCAGGTGCAGCTTCACTTTCGCTCCTGCCGCAATGGAAACAGCCGTTTACTCAGGTCCGTGAGTGGCGGCCTCCATGTTGGCTGGGCTAATTTGCATATAGCCGCTCTGATTGGCTGGTGGGCGTGGCTTACCCTGTCTCGGAGAAACGATTAATTTTAATATTTTGCTTTTATTAGTTTGGATAAGTTTGTAATGAAACCATTTATGTTTATTGTAGAAACCAGGGGCCTGGTGCACAAAAATTTGTGCACTCGGCGGGTGTGGGGGAGTCCCTCATTCCGGCCTGTGCACTCTCACAGTTTGGGACCCTGGAATCCATTGGGGCACACAGCACACAAGGAGAGCATACCTCCATGTGTGCTGTGTGCCCCGATTGCACCAATTTCCAGGCCTCAGCCTCGGGGATGGAGCTGGCTCGGTCCCTCTGCCCCGGAGGCTGCCCTGCCACCTGAAATCCATCAGGAGTGAGTGCGGGTGCCCCCCGCGATTGGATCTACTTCCAGGCCGCAGGGCAGCCTGGGGACCTGGGCTGGCTTGCTCCCCCAGGCCCCGGCTTCCCTGCTTCCATCTCTGGCCAGACCTGCTCCCCTGCCAGCGGCCACAGGCCGGCTGGCTCCTCCCCCGCCAGGTTGTACCTCCGGCCAGGTTGTTCCTCCCCTCCTGGCTCCCCCAAGGCAGAGCTCTTCCATCTGTCTTGCGGACCCCAGTGCCGCACACTGCTTCTCCCCGGGCTGAGACCTCTGCCATCTTGGCTGGGCTAATTTGCATACAGCCGCTCTGATTGGCTGGTGGACGTGGCTTACCCCTGTCCCTGAGAAACGGTTAATTTCAATATTACGCTTTTATTAGTTAGGATAAGAAAAAAATATTAAACACTACAGAAAATATATTCACTGAATATTAATAGACTGGACTGTGTTGTGCATTCCTGATCTTTTAGATTTAGAAAGAAGAAAGTCAAGGGAACCTCTCTGATATTAAAAGTTGACTTTCAAATACTTTACATACCTGTGCATAGGTTACTCTTTTGAAGTCCAAGAGATTTTTAAAACTTTAAACAAATTATCTAAAACCACTTTGACCCTGGATTATTCATCTTAAAGGTAAAATGTATTAATGCGTATAAAACTGTCAAAAGTTTGAATGTCAAAAGAAAAATTTATATGTATTTTAAAACAACAACAACAAATTAAAGTTTAAAAGATTAAAAGTAAAAATACTATGAAACTATACCTCAACCCTTGCTTGTTTGTGTTTGACAACTAAAGGAACACTTTCAGGATCGGTGAGAATCCGATACAGAAAAATAGTTCTTTCTCACAGATGGTACAGCCACGTCATGCTGAAAGCACTCTCTTCAGTGTCTCCAGTGGCTATTTGCTATACCCAATGGTCTGTCCTACGAGAAGAATCTCAGCCTTTATTGAATGGAATGCCTGCCAAATCTGGCAATTGCTTTGACAATGCAGTTTCCAGCTGAAGTCATAGCATGTTGTGCAGGGACTCATCCTTGATACCACAGGCAGTGTTTTGATGGGAAAGAGAGGACTGCTTGCCTTTGGGTGCTTATGATGTTGCGGTGCCTGGTGCAGGAGAGGGTTCTATCAAACCAGTGGGCTCTGCACAAAGTTCAAGCAGTGACCTGAAACTGAGTCATCAAAACAAAATCTAGTCTTTCGTTCTGATGTTGACTAAGGGATTTAGTTATACTAATTGGGTTGTAGGAGAAAAACTTCAACATTCACTACTGTGAAAGATATTTCTGCCTGAGAGAGAAGGTTGGGAAATTTATGAGCAAATCTGAGCACAGGGATGGCATCTGTCTTGTGGAAATAGGAAAGAATTAAGGAGGGATGGAAGCCCGCCTTTGTGACAGCTAGAAGGGGGTTTATTCTCAGGGAGGTTGTTTTCATGTGGCTTATATTTTATTTTAGTTTACTTCAAGCTATCTTAGAATCAGTGTGAAAGTTTTCAGAATGCTAACACTTCAGTAAATTTTTTTTAAAAAATTGGATCACAGTTTAAAGAGTGAATAGTGGCAATGATAATGGAAGTGAGGGAACCTTAGGAAAAAGATACAAGTCATAGAGTTACACAAAATGTTTGTTGGAGATTCTTTCCCCAGAGCTCCCTCTACTCAAACCTTGGGAATCCATGTGTGCTGATAAGGATCAGCAAGTGGGACTCATGCAAACAAGTAAAATAGAGCTCCCCTTCTCTGAGCATATCTCAGTTTGTATAATTTACTTCTCATAGCTCTTATACCTCTAAGTTTCCCATCAACTGTCAGCCCTAACAACATTTCTGGGGCCAATATTGACCTTAGGAAGGAAGGATATGTGTGCTAACCCAGTGCTCTAGGCTCTCAGTTGTAATTCACCTAATGATAACTTGAGTGTAAATTGGGTCCTGACTTGATAAGTTAGATTTTGCTCTTGTTATCAAGACAAAGCATCTACCTCAACATCCATTTAATTGTAAGGGCCTAAGATAATCAAAATAGTGTGGGGCAAGGCTTGCCATTCTGACGGAAGGTAGCAGAAGTGTTTCGGGACATAACTTAGGGACACACAGTAGACAAACATTAGCTCAGAATGACATCTGAGGCACAGCGCAGGGTCACAGAGTAGTCTATTAGATGACAAATCATACGGATGAGAATCATGAAATTCAGTTATGTAAGTTGGTAAGCAAAATTTTGGACTACGTAGGTCCTATGCTTGTTTCTGGACCCTTGAATATTTATTTATTTATTTAGCCCTACTATGCCATTCTAGCTATGAGGCAAGATAAGACTCTGGAAGCTTTACCTTGATAAGAATCAGGAACTCCTTTAGATTGTGCTAGACAAATTCATTATTCAATGAATTTTCATTGACTTCATCAAATGCATTATATAATGACTAGAGGCCTGATGCACCAGATTCGTCCAAGAGTAGGCCTTCCTTCCCCCAGCTACCAACACTGGCTTCCCTCTGGCATACGGGACCCAGGCTTCCCTCACAGCCCCTGCTTCCTTCTTCGTCTGGAAGGTCATCTGGAAAAACATCTGGTCTAATTAGCATATTATGCTTTTATTATTATAGATATCTGACTGCCAGGCACTATTTTAGTCCATTGGCTTGGCTTATATGTATGCATACAAGTTCTTTGGTTGATCTCTCCCCCCAACTCCCACCCTCTCCCACCCTCCCTCCAGAGATCAACATACTGATCACTGCTTCTTATGATTGTAGCACTGAAAAAATAATTTTAAAATGTCTGCCCTTATGGAGTTTATACTCCGATGGTTCTCTTCCTCCATCTCTTACATTTCCATCCTCCCAGGAAAGGTCTGAGGTCACAGCCTAAGCCTGGTCTCCACCTGGAGAAGCACTGGTAGAGGGCTTATTATGATCCTTGGTCTTCCATGCATTTGCTGAGGGATGGCAGTGGAGTAGGATTATAATGAGTAATAATACTTGCTGTCCAAGTGTCATTCAAAAAAAATTTCAATGGCATCTTGATGCTATTACTGAATCTTCTCATTATGATGAGAAAAGAATAGGTTTCTCAAAGTTACAAATGATGGTGATGGTCTACTCTGGATAATGTTAACATTCTTTATTGGTCAAGAAACAGAAAACACTCGGGGTATCTTAAGCAGGAACTGACATAATGCCAAAATCAGACACTTACAAAATAGTTGGAAGTTATATAATAAAAAAGGGGGCTTCCTAACTGAGTCACCACAACAGTTCTAGAACAATAGGTCATCACTGAAACTATGGGAGGGAAAACAGGGACACCACTGTTGTTACCTCTGAAACTGCCGCTGTTCAACAAACAAAAAACTGAATATGGGATACTGGAACATTACCTGTGAAAACCCATGCCCTCAATCATGCTTTAGAACAGAAACAACCAAAAGGGGGTAGAAAGATGGCAGCAGCATGCTTTTGCCTTCCAAATTTTCTGCAAGTGCATCCTATTGAGTGGAATTAACTTACAATCAGAATCCTAGCTGCAAGAGAAACTCTGAAAGCAGAAAGGAGGCCGAGTGAGCCCATTCATAATAGCCAGCATCCTTTTTAACCCCCAGGGTAAATTTGTGAAAGTGCAGACTCTTGGGCCCTCACCACACTTAAAGCATCATAGTTTATGGGCACAATAACTGAAACGTTGACAAGTGCTTACTTGTCCTTAGGGATTCTCATGCTTAGCAACATTTGGGGAAAATTAATTAGAATGGTCAGGATGAGCCCTGGGATACACAGTTATTACACACTAGAGGCTTGATGCACAAAATCCATGCAAGGCCCTTGGCCCCTGCCAGCTGTGGCTTTGTCTGGAAGGAAGGATATCTGGAAGGACATCTGGGCTAATTAGCATATTATGCTTTTATTATTGTAGATATCCAGAAAATATGTTTTAAATACATTATTTTAAAAAGAAATATTGAGGCATGCCTATATAATTTAATTCTGTGTAGCTGATTCTACTCTGAATCAGAAAGTGAAATGCTTATCACCACAGGTAATTGTCCATTTTACAATGCCAAGTGGAAAAAAATTTCTCTACTCAGTGCTTTGCTCTTCTTAGTTCCTCATGCAATTGGGACAAATATTGACAATTTGATGGCTGCATTTTATTAAAGGAGTTTGCCTAGTGCTCTCTCCAGGGATATATTTCAAAGTAATGTCCCATTCAGACCTCAAATTTTTATTCTTTTCTAGTTTGCAAGCAAGGAACGGTTTAGAATCATTCCAAACAGAAGAGAAACTCCTTATTTAGGAAGTAGAAATGCATATTCTTCCTTTGTCTAAGCAAATTCTTCCATTGAATGATTGATTCCCTGTAACTTCTGATGATTTATTAGTTTAAATGCATTAAATTGTTAAATTCATAAATATGTGAAAATTTACAATTCAGGGAGAAACATCATATCAACATTGCATATAACCTTGCTCACAGTGCCTAAAACAATGTTGGCTAAATTAATTAAAGATGAATTCCCGATGTTGATTTACTTTGCTAAGATAAAGCATCTGTAGCCATTTTAAAAAATGACTTAGTAGTGGGTGGGAGGGGGGAATTTGGCAAAAAAGAGAGAGAAAACTTACAGACATGGACAGCAATGTGGGGATTGTCTAGAAGAGGGGAATAGAGGGGATAAATAGTGATGGACAGAGGCTTCACTTAGAGCGGTGAACACACAACGCAATGCACAGATGATGTGCTGTAGAATCGTACGCCTGACACCAGTATAATTTTTTAACCAGTGTTACCTAAATAAATTCAATAAAAAGGAAAAATAAATAACATATATTTAAAAAATGACTTAGTATTTCCTACAAAAATGTAGTTTCTAAAGTTTCCTTAAGTATGAATTTTAATCCCATAATTAAAAGGTTATTTTAGTCATGGGAAGTGACACTTGCTCTTTTAACAAACAACTGACACATCTTGGTGGCTTACCACATAAAGGCTAATTTCTCACCCAATGATCTAATGGAGGGTTCAGTGTCAGCATTTCACACGGTGATTAGAAATCCAGTCTCTGTAAATCCCGGAGCCCCACCTGCTCTGAAGCAGGGTCTGAAACCATCTTCTGTAAAGGCCAAATTGTCAATATTTTAGGCTTTGCCAGTCAGGAAGCAAAAGCAAAGACATTATCTACATACTTTCATAACAAGAGAGAAAACAAATTTCAGCAAACAATATTTTGATGAAATTCACAGTATAATAACTATGTAATACAAGTCTACTAATGAGACAAATTAAACTAATTTGTCAGGAGGATACATTTTTGCTTAATTGAAGTTTAAAATTAGTTCCTCTATCATCAAAATGAGTGCAAGTGGTCATCATTAAATGCTGATCTGTTAGGAGATTTATTTTTTTTATATTTCATCTTTTCACATGGATAAGTTCTGCCAATGTCGATATCAATCCTTGAGTGTCTAATTGGGCATATTTATCTCTTGGAAAGCATTTTCAGGATTCTATTAGATTCTTATCTTGCCTTTCAACCTGTCATCACATTGCAGATTGATCACTTCTGATTGAATATTAGGAGTAAGCTCCTCAATTGAACAATTATATGGATTTTGAAATATGTTTTTGTACTTGTATTGAGATACAAAAGAAATTTTTTTGAAACAGTAGTTTGAGCTGAAAAAATATAACACTGAAAATTTGTGTTAGAATGATAATTTGGGGTTTTGTTTTAAATTTACAATGCAGAAGTATATAAAGCAGCTTGTTCAAAAGTTAGCTATAAAAATGATATTATCCAGTTTGTGTTTCACATATAAGTTCTATTTTGCCTCAAAAATTTAGCTTGAATTCACTGAACATTATCAATTCCATGGAAAAGCTGATATCCAAAGTCAGTTAGTATTTTATAACAGTGACTGAGCAGAGTTTTCCTTGCTCAGAAAAAAATTCAACTTTGAAAATCCACTTTTCTCTTCTTTTTTTTTTTTTTTTTTTTGATTTGGTGAATATGCACTGATAGTAGAAAAATAAAATCAAATAATGGGCTATGCATGGCAGTCAAAATGCTGTCAAGTTATAACTGCACCACTATAATGAGTCAGCAGGGGGCAACAGTGAGAGCACCACATGTCTGTTGCAATTATTCAATTCCACCATTGCAAAGTAAAATATATCAATGAATGTGAACATGGATGTGTTCCAATAAAACTTTATTTCTGATATTGCAATTTATATTTTATATTATTTTAAATGTAGTGAAATATTATTTTTCTTATTTTAAAAATACTTTTAAAAATGTAAAGCATTTTAATTCATGGGTGTACAAAAATAGGCACTAAACCGGATTTGGTCTGTGGCCTGTAGTTTTCTTTCTTCTAGGGTCTCAGAGTCCTCTACTACAGGAAATTGTATGGGCTGTGCTTCATTTCTGCTCACATTCTATCAGCTGGAATTTGATCACTGGTCATACCAACCTACAAAGAACACTGGGAAATGTAGTTCTTCTGCGTCAAAAAAAAAGGGGGGGAATATGCATATTGGCGAACGTTAACATGTCTACCATAGCCTGCTCTTTCTGATAACCAAATTTTCATTTTCTCTCTTTTTTTCCACATGTAGATTATACTCACTTCCAAAGTCCAGTTCAGAGACCAGGGTCTCAGGTAATTCATGTCCTCTACAACATGTCAGATACAGTTGGTCATAGTCATCCACCATAACAAATAGTTCCAATTGGAACTATTAGGGAGACGGAGCCGATACCCGCCAGGGGTAATCCAGCTGGACAAATGCTGGGAAGGCTCCCTGCGCAGAGAGCAGAGGAAGCTCACTGACTGTTTTCCGACTCGGCTCTCTGGAAGGAGCACTAGCACATTATTCTCTGCGGCCCTGTGACTCTATACCTTGGGAAGTTCTTCCATAGCTCCTGTTCTCCTGGACACATCTGAAGTGTGTTAATGCCTGCCTTCCTTAGGACTGGAGAGCTTTGACAGCCCACTGCCATTCTAGAGACGATTCGAATGCTCTTTAATTACAGGCTCCCGGAGACCACCCTCATGGTTTTACGCCATGCAGTTTTCTTGTGAACAAAGCTGCAGATGTATTTGCTTACAATAAGTACCATGTGCTTATCCCCACACCCAAAGATGCTTTCCAGACATTGCTTTCAAATCAACTTGATTTTATTATCTCATGCTCCCATTTGTTTTCCTTAACTTAATGGTGGCTAATCAGTTAATGGAACAGAAGTTTTCAGTGACTCAAAGCCTTTCTCAATCATATCACTTACTATTTGGGATCTGGAAGACACCAACATGTCCAACCCTTTGATGATCCACGTTTCTAGACTCTTCCTATTCTCTTTTATTTCTGCTTGCAAAGTGGCAAAGCTCTTTCCTGAGCTCATTTCTTTCTTATGAAACCTGCCGAAAGCAGACAACACTAGTTAGGCTGGACGACTAACCTTGTTTTCTAACCCCTTTCCCTGGGGCTACAATTCAGTAAGCACATGGTCTGCCTATTGAATTATTGCTGGCAACAGATGTTTTGCAAATGTTTTTCCGTAGCATAACATTTTCCTGATTTTCAGTCTGCCCATTACCTTCCTCCTCATAAGCCATATTCAATTTCCACTGGAAAATGTAGGCATTAGTTTGGCTAAGTGCTGTAGCAAACAACATTAAAACTTCAGTAGGGTAACAATTAAATTTTATTCCTCATTCATGGCATAGTCCAATTTGGTGTACATTGAGCAGCTTTCTATGTAGTCTCAGATTCTAGTCCTTGGGAGGAGATTTGAACGAACAATTATTTAAGGTTCCAAATCTAAAGACTCTGAGAAGATACTACAAAGAATGACACAGGAATTAAGGTATAAGACAGGCATTTGATTAAGTTAGGAGAAAATAAACCAAAAATTAGGATCCAGATAAGGAACAAGAGTTACTAGATGTCATGTCCCATGGAATTGGGATGAAACTCTTAAAATATCTTCTCAGATTTTTCCATGGCTGGGACTGGTAAGAAGTCAGATCAACATTTGCAGGACTCAGAAGGCAACAGAGAAAAGAAACCAGGCAGAGGTTACCCTTTCTCTCCAAAGAGCACCTGAGCTGGCCAGACCTCACGAGGGTTCCTGCCTTAAGTGGGCATTGTCACTCTTTGCTTGTGTTGATCATCCTTTTCATTGTAGCCTTGGGAGTTGGTTTAAAGCTTAGGAATAACTTCAATTTCATTGTTTTGTTTTGGAAATCGCAAACTTGTATCAGGATTAGCTGTGCATTGGCTTCTATGGTGAACTTCCTTTAATTTTATTTATTTTCCTAATTAACTTCTCAGTATTTGTACAGTCTCAGTGACTATCTACTCTAATAAAAGAGCAATATGCAAATTGACCATCACTCCAAAACACATAAGCCATGCCCACCAGCCAAGCCACACCTCCCAGCCAATCAGAGTGGCTATATGCAAATTAACCCAGCCAAGATGGAGGCCGGCAGCCACGGAGCTAGATTAAATAGGAGGCTTCTATTGCAACTGCCTTACTAGGCCTGTGGGCCTTTGCTCAAGCAATAATGTTTCCATTATAGAAGCCATGGAACTGAAGTAAAAGGAGGCTTCCATTGCCTGCCTAGGCCTCTGCTCAAGGTAACAAAGTTTCAATTATAGAAGATAAATAAACCCCAGAAACCTGATTCCAGCCAGCCTCGCTGGGACCTTGGGTCAATGGGAGCTGTGAGCAGCCTGAAAATGGCCCTCAGCCCCTCACCCAGGCTGACCAGATACCCCAGTAGAGACCTGAACCCTGAAGGGGCTGTGGCCAGCCTGAAAATGGCCCTCAGCCACTCACCCAGGCTGGCCATACCTCCATGGGGTGAGGGTCCCCACTGGGGGGCTTGGCAAGCCTGCAAACAGCCATCAGCCCCTCACCCAGGCTGGCCAGGCATGCCAACAGGTGGACATCCCCCAAGGGTTCCCAGACTGTGAGAGGGCACAGGCCAGGCTGAGGGACACCCCCCCCCCGCCCCAAGTGCACAAATTTTTGTGCACCAGGCCCCTAGTATCAATATAAATAAGTAAATAAATGTAATCTCCCTGACCACTATGCATCTTGCATATTATTACTATCCAAAGATCCAGCAATCGCACTTCTGAGTATGTATCTAAAGGAAATGAAAACAGGATCTCGAAAAGATATCCACACACCCCTGTTCACTGCAGCATTATTCACAATAGCAAAATATGAAGATAATCTATGTGTCCACCAACAAATGAATGGCTAGAGAAGATGTGGTTTATATCAGAATACTATTCAGCCATGAGGAAGAAGGAAATCCTGCAGTTTGCAACAACATGGGTGGATCTTGAGGGCATTTGCTATATGAAGGAAGCCAGACAGAGAAAGGCAAACACTGCATGGTATCACTTATATGTGGAATCAAGCTCAGAAACAGTGTGGAAGAGTGATTGCCAGGGGCTGGGGTTGGGGAAAACAGGGAGAGGTCTGTAACACGTACAAACTTTCAGCTCTAAGATGAATAAGATCTGAGTATCTAACTTGGTGACTATAGTTCATAATGAGGGGAAGCAGAGATTTCCTGCCCAAAATATGCCTTTTGGAATATTGATTGTAAACTGGTTAAGGAACAAATGACTCAGGAAAACAAAACAAAATAAAATACACCTTGACTTTGCCCTAGTTTCCTAAAAGGAATTTAGGTACAAGATCTGCTTCGGGAAGGAAGCTATCATGATAGCTAACTATGGTTTAATGTAAACTAGTGTGTGATAAAGAGAAACTAGTAAGCAAGCCCATTTGTTCCAAAACTTCTCTATGTCCCATTGTTAAAGACAGCCCAGCAGACATTGATCTGCCAATCGTTTGCTTTCCATCTCCATGTGAATTGCTTTCCGGCCCTTTGAAGCTCCAAACTACAACCACTCCTAGTCCTTAGCACCAGAATAGCACATAAGCTTCAACTTCCCAACATGTCCCTCAGTCTCATTTTTTTATGGCAATCCTAAATGTGTCTTTGTATAATAAATTTGGACATTTTCTCATTTTAATCTGTCTCAGTTAATTTGATTATTAACCCAGCTAAAAGAACTTAGAAGGTGAGAGGAAATTATTTTTAAGCCCTCACAATAACACTGTATGGCATAACTGAAATTTGCTAAGAGAGTAAAACTTAAATATTCTCTCTCCCCATATATATCTATACTAATAAAAGAGTACTATGCTAATTAGACTGGGTGTCTTCCAGATGACCATCCAGACATCCTTCCTGACAAAGCCAGGCACAGGAGAAGTCTCCTGCCCCACAGCCCCAGGCGCCAGTGCCTGTGCCTGCAGCCTGGGAGAGGGAGAAAAGCCGCCACCCTGTGGTTCTGAATGCCTGTGGCTGCAGCCCAGGCAAAACCACCTGCCCATGGTCCCCTGTGGCTGTAGCTGGCCTGGGCAAAGCTGGCCCAGGTCCTGGGTGCTTTGACTGGCCAGAGTGAAGGAAGCCCAGGTACTGGGTGCCTGTGGCTGGCAGAAAGAGGGAATCCTGGGTCCCAAGTGCTCTGCAAGGCAGAGGCAGTTAGGGGTGATCAGACAGGCAGAGGTGGTTAGGGGTGATCAGGCAGTCAGGCAGGCAGGCAGGCAATCAATTAGGAGATAGTGGTGTCCTATGGGATCAGGCCTAAAGCAGTAGTTGGACATCCCCCAAGGGGTCCCAGATTGGAGAGGGTGTAGGCTGGGCTGAGGGACCCTCCCTCTGTGCAGGAATTTTGTGCACCAGGCCTCTAATATATATAAATTAGGGGCGGGCACGAATTTGTGCATCTTGAAAGAAACTGTGGGCCATGAGGCTGCGGTGAGCACAGGGCAGGTCTTGGTCCATCTTCTGCACCCTGCCCAGCCCCTCCCATCACAGCTCCGGTCCCCTGTCTGCCAGCAGTCCCACTCCTACTGCCTTTACTCCCACATGCTGATGGCACTGGCCCCATTGGCACCCACTGAAGGCATGGAGTGATTGGGACCAGCACCATCAGCAAGTGCAAGAGGTGGCTATTGCCCAATTCCCCTTCAGAAGCAGGGGGAGGTGAAGAAGCCCTATAGGGAGCAATCAGGGCTGGCAGCAGGTGTGAGTGCCCAGCAGAACTGTTGCACAAGGAGCAAAGAATTTTCAGTACCACCAGAGGCTCACACTGATGACAGCAACCCGTGCCACACCGTGGTCTGGTGCCCCCACTCACCTGCTCCATCATCTATCTCTCTGTGGCCAATGCCTACCATGTTCCACACTCTGCTGCCTGCTGCTGATGCCCGCCATGTTCTGCACATGTCCCCTAGTGGTCATCGTATGTCATAGTGACCGATTGTTCTGTTGTTCTGCTGTTCGGTCTATTTACATATTAGGGTTTTATATATATAGATAGTGATGTAATGATATACATCAAATCATCACGATGCGCACTTTATATTACATTTTTGTCAATTATACCTCAATTAAAATCTAGAACATAAAAATTATTAATAGATCTTGTATTCTACACTAGCCTTCCACTGCACTATGTAGAAGTTAAGAGATGAGTAAGGGATGAATCCTGCTCTCAGGTGTGTTCAGTAGGATTGACAAATTAATGTAAGGGAAAGGTAATCAAGAGGAGGGGAAGAATAAAATGCTGGAAATTAGAGTAAGAATACAGATTTAACATTTGATCTAAGTGTTTGCAGACAAATGTGGTTTGTTAAGAAGAATAGGGGAAAGCTATCCTATGTTATGGAAATAAAGCACATAAAAATAACAAGAAAAAGAAGAAAGAGAAGGAGGATGAAGAGGAGGAGGAGGAGGAAGAGGAGGAAGAGGAGGAAGAGGAGGAGGAGGAGGAAGAGGAGGAGGAGGAAGAGGAGAAGCTGCCAGCTAAGAGGCTTCCACACTTTTCATTGCTTTCATACTCAACCCCATCCCTATAATTTCTGCTCAAACAGAACTCAAAAAGATTTTGCTTAAGTAGTTGTCTTCTCCTCATCAGAATAACGACAATGTGATGGTTATCAGGCAGTAAGATTAATAGCAAAGAGAATAAATTTAAAAAATGTAATTAAAAAATATATAAAGTAACACATAAACAAAAACAGTTCCTGTTTGATAAAAACTAAAGTATAAACAGTTTCCCATTTTTTTTAAAAAAAGGAGGTTAAACAAAAATCTGGGATGGCTAACATAGTCACATACAGAATAACAAAGTAGCTTTCAGAAAACATATGCCAAATGTCTCAATGCAATAACTGTCTTCATTGTTAATCATCATTCAATGGTGTTTGACTTGTGTCCTGTTCTATGGAGAGTGAGAATGTTGGCTTTGCTGCTCAGTTAAAATAATTCAAATTACTAAAATATAATCAAGCTGTTTTATTCACAGCAAAGCCAAGCCAGTTTCCTTTGAAATATCATTAAGAGATGATGAAATGGTGCACGCAGATCTGTACTGAGAATGTATTTACTACACACGTAAAGCACAATTACTAGAAAAATTCAATTTGAAGTAGAAAAGACATGCCACTGAGTTCCTGGAGGAATAGTAATATATCACCGAACAGAATGTGATTCTACACAGCACTGAATAGGATCTTAGAAAGATGATTTCATAAACACACTTGGGAGAATATAATTTGAATATAAATGTTCTCTTACTTAGCATTTTACGTATTTCAAATATATCAGAAGAGATCATTTGGTGAATTGGGAGAAAAATTTTTTTCTTCTCGATAAGAGAGAGAACTCCAGTAAAGGAGTCCCAGGGTGCAGTCTCGGGTCCTGAGCCAGCGTGGCTTTGGCTGAAGAAATTCGGAGCTGGTTCCAGGCTTGACACATCTACAGGCACATGAACGACTGGAGAACATCTGGAAGGGAGCATCTGAGCTCTTTCATGAGGACAGACTGAACGACTTCGAGAAATTTCATTGTAGAGGAAGAGGCTTCTAGCTGGCTAGAAGGGAGGTTTGAGAGACGGGTCCAATGAGTAGAACTAGAATGAATATGACATAAATAGTTGAAATTTAAGGTCAATAGATTTCAGCTGATGTTCAGAAGAACTTAGAGGATTCCAAAACTGGAATGGATGGTTTCTGGAGGTGGTAAGTTTCACATTTTTGGCATGTGCACAAAGAGTTATTTGGAGATATAATAATCTGACTTTTAAAGAAATAAAGAGGTTATAAAAGTAATCATTAATGATACATATGTCAATTATTTATGGTAAAAATGATAAGAAATAAATTATTAAAATAATTTAATATATTGAGGAAAACATTGGCAAATATGTCAAAGGATTTCTAAGAATTACATATAAATATTTTTATTCTGACTTATAAGAAAAACATCAAAGCACAGAGATATATATTTTTTTTCAAATTCCTTTTTTTTTATTTCATTGCTTAAAGTATTACAACAAGTGATAGATAAGTATTACAACAGATGATAGATAGATCTCCATTTTTTCCCCTTGCCCTCCCCCCCCTCCTCCCTAACCCCCAGTTTCCCGTGTCCACTGATTATTCTCCTATGCATGCATGCAAGTCTTTCAGTTGATCTCCCAACTCCCCCCCAACCATCCCCAGCCTTCCAGCTGTAGGATGATAGTCTGTTCAAGGCTGCTCTGTCTCTGTATTTGTTTATGTTTATCATTTTGTAATGGTCTTTATTATCCA
>PVJC01043401.1:0-14489 GCA_004026665.1 Murina feae
GCTTCCCGGTGCCCTCCAACCCTGCCGCCTGTTTCCCACTCATGGGTCCTGGGTCCTGCGCTGTTCCGCCCTGCAGCCGCTCTGTGTACTCGGGAGGTCCCTCAGCCCGGCCTGTGCCCTCTCACAGTCTGGGACCCCTCGGGGGATGTCCACCTGCTGGCGTGCCTGACCAGGCTAGGTGAGGGGCTTTAAGGCTGCCCACAGCTCCCATTGCCCAACATCCCAGCAAGGCTGGCTGGACGCAGGTTTCTGGAGTTTATCTCCTATAATTGATGCTGTTCCTTTAAGGCTAGGCCTTTTACTAAGGAAGCCTCCTCTGCCTCACCTCGCGGCTTCTATAATGAAACAGTTGTTACACTTAATTTTTGCAAATGTGTGTTTTGCTTCAGGCCAAAGGCTAAGGAGCCAGCGAGCAGGTAGTTTCGCCTTCGCTTCTGCTGCAACGGACGCTGCCTAAACGTTTACTCAGGTCCATGAGTGGTGGCCGCCATGTTGGCTGGGCTAATTTGCATATAGTTGCTCTTTTTGGCTGTGGGCGTCCCGAAGAAACGGTTAATTTTACTATTCCGCTTTTATTAGTTTAGATTGTGTTTTCATATTATATTTATGCCATAGAATTATATTTGTGCCATAGAATATATAGTTCCTATACCAAGAAGTGGATGAGTGACTTTTGGATTTCCTAGTAGCTTATCTCCTAAAATACTCATCTATTTATTCAGGAATATTAAAATGTTAATGTAGCAATTAATATTATACACCTAAGTTAGGAGATAGTCTCACTCTCTTACTGATTGCTTATGTGTTTTTTTTCTTAGTGCTTTTTATATTAAGACCTTTTATATTATGAAATATACATATAGAAAAGTAAACAAAACACAAATGTACAGCTTAATGAAATTTCATGGAAGCAACACCCATGTATTCAGGACAAGGAAGAAATAGCTTCTTAGATACCTCCACATGCCCTTTTCTGATTCACAAACTTCTTCCTCCCACCAAAGATAACCACTATCCAGACTTCAGTGGTTTTGCTTCCTTGCTTTTGTTTATACTTTATGACTTAGACTTGCATCTCTAAACAGTAGGATTTGGTTTTTCCTGTTTTACCATACTTCCTTTGCTCAGTGTTGTGAATTTGAAATTCATCCATGATGTGTGAAATTCATTTAATTGCTCTATCTATACTAATAAAGAGCTAATATGCTAATCGTCGATACGCCATAATGGAAACAACATGTCATTAACTTATTAGCTGGGGCATTGCTCCAGAGATGGGGCGGAAGTGGGGAGGCAACCAGAGGGGGTGGGACCATCCCATGCCAGGGAGGGCAGGGGTGAGAACGCTTAGCACCCCTCTCACCAGTCCTTTGCCACCCACCATTTGCACTCTGAATGCCCTGTAGCCCACCCGCCAGGGGAAGGAGCACAGTGCGGCAGGTGGGAGGCTTCCATGCTCTCCTCCAGTGCCATGACAGGATGGAGCTGCTGCTTTGCTCCAGAGATGGGGTGGAAGCAGGGAGGTGCCCAGAGTAGGCAGGACCAGCCATAGGCAACTCAAGGGACTGAGGGCGGGACCAGCCCTAGGCAACTCAAGGGACTTGAAGCAGCCAGAGAAGGCCAGAGGGTTTGGGGGCTGGGCCAGGCGCACTTGAGCTCTATGTGGAGAGGTTTGTATGTCAAGATTGGGCGGCCCTGCGCAATTTGAAATCACGCATTGAGCTCCTAGTATACATATACTAGAGGCTCAGTGCACAAAATTCATGCACTCTGGGGGGGTGTCCCCCAACATGGCTGTGCCCTCTCAGTGCGGGAGCCCCATGATTGATCACCCCAAAGAGGTAGGCCCTGCCCACCCATCGGGGCTCCTCGATGGATTGCCCTAAAGAGATAAGCCGGAGCCTGGGGTCCCACCTCTGCACCATGTAGAGCCGCGGGACCCCTGACCTCATTGTGTGGAGCCACGGGACCCCAGCCTCACCACACAGAGCAGCAGGACCCCTAGGCCTCGTCTCATGGAGCTGCAGACCACACCTGACCCCAGGCCTTGCTGCTTGGAGCTGCGGGCCCTCCCTTTGTGCCATGCACACAGCATCAGGCCCTCGCCCACCCACACATACATGCAGCCCTGCCCACCTGTGAGCGCCCGCTGCGCATGCAGCCTTCTGGTGATCACTCGTGGTGGTGTGAAGGCGTCATGGCATGAGGGCGTGATAACCACATAGGCTTTTATTAATAGGATATAAACAAAATGGTTTTTTGGGTGGATTATAGTACTGGGGTGATCAGTTATAATAGCCAAACATATTTTTTGTGTGTTTAAGACCATGCGCACACACGTCTGTTGGGTACATAACTTAAATTGAAATTGCCAGGTCCTTAGTTATGTGTGTGTTCAATTTAGGAGATAATGCACATGTTATAAATTTCTTGTACTTGGTGGCTTCTTTCAGTATCTGAATAATGTCTTTTTAAAATCAGTATTTCTTTTTTCCTCATTTTTTTAAAGATATAATCTATATATATAAAACCCCAGGTGACCAGTCAACCATTTTACCGGTTGACAGTTTGGTCACTATGATGTGCACTGACCACCAGGGGGCAGGTGCTCAATGCAGGAACTTCTCCCTGGTGGTCAGTGTGCTCCCACAGTGGGAGCATCACTCTGCTAACCAATGGGCACTGGACACTGGGCTCACGGCTGGCAAGTGCAGCTGCAGTGGCACAAGCCTCTCCTGCTTCTGTGTCAGCACTACCAAGCAGCAGCAGCGGCAGACGCAGTGGGGCCAAGATGAGTGGGAGCAGTGCCGGCCTGGGCTTCTCCCTGGCTGCCTGTGGCTTTGTGCACTGCTACATCTCTCGGGTAGTTTGACATCCCCCAAGGGGTCCCGGATTACAAGAGGGCGCAGGCCAGGCTGAGGGACCCTACCAGTGCACGAATTCGTGCACTATGCCTCTAGTTGAAATATAATATTGTATTAGTTTAAAGTGTATAAAAATAATGATTTGTGAAATGATTATCACAGTAAGTTTAATTAACAATTCATCACCTCATGTAACGAATTTTTTTCTTGTGATGAGAACTTTTAGATATACAATGCAGTATTATTAGCTCTTGTCACCATGCTATACATTTCATGTATCTTATATCTGGAAGTTTGTAATTGTGACTGCTTTCACCCCCACACTCTACCAACCTTTGGAACCATCCATCTGGTCCCTGTTTCTATAAGTTTGTTTTTTATATTACACATATAAATGAGGTCATACAGTATTTGTCTTAGTATGACTTTATTTAGCATAATGCTCTCAAGTTCCATCTGTGTTGTTGCAAAATATATGATTTCCTCATTTTTTATAGTTATCATAAAGAATGCTGCAATGAATATGGGGGTGCAGGTATCTTTTCCAGGTAGTGATTTCATTTCCTTTTGGATTTATGTCCAGAAGTGGAATTGCTGAGTCAAATGGTAGCTCTGTTTTTAATTTTTTTGAGGAATCCCCATACTGTTTTGCATAATGGGTGTACTAATTTACATCCCCACCAACAGTGCACAAGAGTTCTGTTTTTTTCCATATTCTTGCAAACACTTACCTTTGTCTTTTAACAGGTGTGAAGTGGTGATATTTCATTGTGGTTTTGATTTGCATTTCCCTGACGATTAGTGATGTGAGCACCTTTTCATGTACTAGTTGGCTAGTTGTATACTTTTTTAGTTTCTCTATCCATTTTTTAATCTGTTCATTTACTTACTTATTTGCCATGTAATTTCTTTATATATTTTGGTTATTAACCCCTTATCAGATATACGATTTGCAAATATTTTCTCCCATTCTGTAGTTCCCTTTTCATTTTGTTGATGATTTCCTTTGTTGTGCAGAAGATTTTTAGTTTGGTGTAGTCCCACTGTTTTTGTTTGTTTTTTTGCTGCCTTTACTTTTGGTGTCAAATTCAAAAAAATCTTTGCTAAAACCAATGTCAAGAAGCTTATGTTCCCCTCCCCATACACACTTTTATTTAACGCTAAAAGAAAATAATCTTCTAACGAAGAAACACAGTATCATTATATCACACAGTGTAATATAGCACACTTAAATAATAAATCCCTGATATTATTAAATATACAGTGTTCAAATTTCCCTATATCATAAACATTTCTAAGTTCATTTTTTCCCCTCAAATTTAAATCATTTTTTTCTATTAGAGTTGATATACAATGTTATATTAGTTTTAGGTGTACACCCAAGTGATTAGACATTATATAACTTGGTAAATGATCATCCTGATAAATCCATCTGACATTATAGTTATTAGAATATTATTGGCTATACTCCCTGTGCTGTACTTTATATCCCCATGCCTGCTCTTTAACAACCAATTTGTATTCCTTAATTCTTTCACCTTTTTCACCCAACTCCCTTCCCATCTGTTAGCCATCAAAATGCTCTTTCTATCTATGAGTCAGTTTCTTTCTTTCTTTCTTTCTTTCTTTCTTTCTTTCTTTCTTTCTTCTTTCTTTTTTTTTTTTTTTTGAGTCTGTTTCTTATTTTGGGTTTTTTAAAATTTATTTGTTGAACACAGGAGATAAATGATGATGGAAAAAATAAAGTAAAATAAAAATGAATGTATTTATTGATAGATATATATTATTGCTATTTTATTGTTCATGTCTTTTATGTGTTTTTGGTTTTGTTTTTCTTAAAGAAGACCCTTTAACATTTCATGTAATTCTGGTTTGATGGTGATGAACTTTTTTAGCTTTTTCTTGTCTGGGAAGCTTTTTATATGTCATTCAATTCTAAAAGATAATATTATTGGGTAGAGTAATCTTGGTTATAGGTTCTTGTTTTTCATCACTTTGAATATTTGTTGCCACTGCCTTCTGGCCTACAAAATTTCTGTTGAGAAATCAGCTGATAGGCTTATGGGAGCTCTTTTGTAGGTAACTAACTGCTTTTCTCTTGCTGCTTTTAAGATTTTTGTCTTTATCTTTAACCTTTTTCATTTTAATTGTGATGTGTCTTGGTGTGGGCCTCTTTGAGTTCATCTTGCTGGAAACTCTTTGCACTTCCTGAATTGTATGTCTATTTTCTTCACCAAGTTAGGGAAATTTTCTGTCATCATTTTTTTCAAATAGGCTTTAAATTTCTTACTCTCTCTCTTCTCCTCCTGGCTGCCAGAGTCCAAATCTTGGCTGTTCTGTGTTTCTGGTATGATGGGGCAAACTACTCAACTGCTGCCCACAATGTGAGAATGCTGTTATAGTTAAAGTTGTCCTAGAGGCTCTTTATACTATCTTCATATTTTTGGATTATTTTTTCTTTTTGCTGTTCTGATTGGGTGTTTTTTTGCTTCCTTATATTCCAGATTGCTGATTTGATTCTCAACTTTATCTACTCTATTGTTGATTCCTTGTAAATTATTCTTTTTTTCTGTTAGTGCATCCTTTATTTCTGACTGGTTTTTTATAGTTTCCATGTCCTTTTTTATGCTACTGACATTCTCTCTAAGTTCAACTATTTTTCCCTTAAGTTCTTTGAGCATCCTTATAACCAATTAGAGGCCCAGTGCATGAAATTCATGCACCGAGGTGGGGGCGGGGGGATGTGTCCCTCAGCCCAGCCTGTACCCTCTCCAATCTGGGATCCCTCTCACAATCCAGGACTGCTGACTCCCAACCACTCACCTGCCTATCAGCCTGATCACCCCCTAACCACTCCCCTGCAAGCCTGATCGATGCCTAACTGCTCCTCTGCAGAACTGGTCCCTCCCAGTTGCTCTCCCCTGCAGGCCTGGTCCCTCCCAACTGCCCTCCCCTGCAGGTCTGGTACCCCTTCAGGCCTGGTTCCCCCCAACTTCCCTCCCTTGCAGGCCTGGTCCCTCCCAACTGACCTCTGCTGCAGGCCTTGTCCCTCCCCTGCCGGCCTGGTCACTCATAACTGCACTCCTTTGCCAGCCTGGTCGCCCCTAATTGCCCTCCCCTTCAGGCCTGGTCCCTCCCAACTACCCACTCCTGAAGGCCTGGTCCCCCCTAACTGCCCTCCGGTGGCGGCCATCTTGTGTCCACATGGGGGAAGCCATCTTTGATCACGTGGGGGAAGCCATCTTGTATGTTGGAGTGATGGTCAATTTGCATTTTACTTTTATTAGATAGCATGTTTTGAACTCTATATCTAGTAGATTGCTTATCTTTGTTTTGCTTAGTTCTTTTTCTGGAGCTTTGTTCTGTTCCTTCATTTGGAACTTATTTCTTTGTGTTTTCATTTTGGCAACATCCCTCTGTTTGTTTTTATGTATTAGGTAGAGCTTCTACATCACCCAGGCTTAGGAGAGTGGCCTAATGTAGTAATTGTCCTGTACATTTCAGTAGGACAGTCTCCTGGATCATTCAAGCTGGGCACTCCAGTTGCTCGCATTCCTCCACCTCCATGTGGGCTGTGTACCCACTCTTAGGTGAGCCTTAATTGCTGTTCGCGTATCAATGCGAGGGATTTACCCCAGGCCAATCTGCTGCAAGGGCTGCCAGAGACCACTGACCAATATGGAGGATTAGCTTGCAGAGGTCTACTCCATAGAGCAAGATTTACTTCAGCTGAGCCCTGGTGTCTGCTGACTTCACCTCTTGAGTGTGTTGCTGTGGAGGTGCTTGGGTGGTGTTTTGACGTGGTCTGAAGCTGGCTCTGGTACCCCCTGAGAAGTGTAGGTCAAGGTCAACTGCCACCTGTGTTTTGTCTAGGGCCACTGGCTTGAGCTACAAAGTGATCTGCAGATGACTGCTATTTGTGCTGGGCTTAGAAGAGGCCACGCTACGAATTATGGCCAGCTGCTGCTATTGCTGGGCCTGGGGACACTTAGCAAGAGGTACACGGCACACTGAAATCATATGCTCCAGATGCTGCTGTTTGAGAGATTTTAGGAAAATCTGAAAAGCCACTGGAAACAGCTTGGCCACCCAAGCTGTTGAAAGTTTGGTGGGGCAGGATTTCAGGAAATCATCAGGGTGGGGTAGACAGTGTGAATCAGATTGATGGAGAGTCAGTTATGGTGCCTGACTGTAGGCTATGTGGGAAGAGGGTTCATCAAAGGAACAAATGGCCTCTGCCAGCACTTTTGTCTGGGAGAAAGCTGCCCTGAGTTCTTGCTGTCATGCCAGACACTTCAGTTCCTCCCTGTGTATCCCTTGTATCTTTTGAGCTGCTGTCCCAGCACTGGAACGGAAAGGGAGTGAGTCTGAGTAAGTGTCTTCCTTTTAAGAGAAGCTGCCTGAGACTCCAGCAGCCCTCTGTCTCACTCAGCCTCCATTCCTGCTGGTTTTTACAGCATAAGTTATGAGAACTTCTCCTCCTAGCATCCTGGGCTTGGGGGCCTGATGTGGGACTGGGTTCCCTCTCTCCTCAGGGAGGACTTCTGCAGCCAAGATTATCTGCCACATATGGGTGTGTGGGTGTGGGACCAGCCTGTTTCTCATCTCCACTCCTCCATGTGGTTTCTTTTTTAATTCCCTAGTTGTACAACTTCCATTCAGCCGCCAGATTTCAGGTGGTCAGAATGATGATTATTCTATAGTTTAGTTGTAATTATGATGTGGTTGTGAGAGGAGGCAATACCTTGCTTATCTATTCCACCATCTTTGCTGGAAGTGCTTCCTTCTAGGAGTTTTATGGTTTCAGGTCTTACATTCAAGTCTTTAATCCATGTTGAGTTGATTTTTATGTATGATGTAAAATAAGGTATTCTCTGAATATTGGTAGCTCAGCATTTCTTTTTATATATCTTTGCAAAAATGATTCAGCTTTTTATTACTTATGATTCTCCCATCTTATTTATTTCACTCAATATATATGTCACTTAACCAGACATTATTTCCAGGTAGTTTATATCTGTTGGCACACAGATTATTTAAATACGTTATTGGTGATGGTGGTAGTTTGTTGTTGTTTCTTTTAACAAAAGTTTGGATCATGTGTTATGCTTTCTAGGGTCTAGAAAGCAAAGCAGAATAGAGTAGGCTATGGAAATTTTTCAAGATACTAATTAGCTTATCCAAGGTTTATCTGAGCCTCAGGCACATGTTGCTTTTATTTGCATTGTATTGGAAGTCTCAAAGAATGTAGGTGTTCTAAATAATACGCATTTTCTCAAATTCAGGACACTATTGATCCCATATTGAGTGCATGCATTTTCCCCCCCTTACAGGTAGATATATTAGATGTAGTCTGTTCTTTGGAGAACTTGCTTTTTAACTAAAAAGTGTGATTTATGTAAGTCAGTATTCGAGATACAGTTTGTTTTTTCAGGGTATTTTGTTGCAGTTAATTTTGAGTTATTTAGCTCATTCTTCTTTTTTTTTTTTTTTAAAGATTCTATTTTCTTTAACTTTCAGTTTGAAATAATTCTAGACTCAATTTCCTTTTAAAGCATTATTTCCATATCTGATATAGCATCAGTTTATGGTGAATGAAGCTCTTTTGAATAATGCTTATTTGATTACATGACAAGTTTTAATTTTCCTTTCTATAAGGAGGTTTTCTGGAACTAATTTTGCAACTTTCTTCCCAGTATAGATACTTGTTTATATTTGTACTTGGGAACTTGAAGCAAAACGAACATTAGTCCTGATAGATTCTCTCTACCCCTACCCTCCAACAGTGCCTTTTTATTACTACTTGCCCAAAATAGCTTCTTTGGTAGCTACACTGTAGAAAACATTTAATTATAAGCAAATATTTTGGAATTTATTAGCTTTTGTATAAAGGTTATGTTTATGTAATTTAAAGGCAAAACAATTACCTGATACTAAATGAGTCAGGGTTTCCATTTTAACATATTCATATACATACATGCATATATCAGTGCTGAATTAATGCCTTACTCTGGGCATTTAAATGTGATTGTTATGTTATATACAAATACCCTTTCATCATAAAATGGTGCCTATTATTTGACAATAATTATGTGTACAATTTGGCAAAATAATTTTTTGAAAGGTAAAAGCATTTTTAAAAAGTCCCATCTTAAAAATGTGAACTGGTGTTCTCAAAATATTTTATGCAAGCAAGCTTTTAAATTATGATATATGTTAAAACCCACTTAAATGGTGGTGATAATATAATCTTTGGTGAGGAATAATAGATATATGAATGAGAAAGAACAATATTTAAAAAGTGAAATATATATACGGTATGTAATTGATATATTTAAGAAATTTATTGTTTAGGAAAGGTCGTTATTAGACAGGCAAATTAGAAGAAGGGAGGGCGTGCTAGAATTTTTGGCACATTTCCTGAAATGCATAGTAATTAGAGACATACTGCATTTTAAATGTCAGCCTACTTTTATTCTTTTTCTAACATCTACTTGTATGAACAGTTACTATTCTTCTAAGAGGGATTTATCAAGGTTTTTGTGAACATTTGTTATATAGGAAATAAATTACCACTGTTACATTCAACTAACATTAAATTTATGATTTGTGAGAGATTTAAAGTTTTGTTGGTTGAATTAATTTATCACTTGATGACTAAGGAATTCTCCATTTCACAGTTGAGATTTGGGGACATTTTCTATGCTTTCTACTTGCAACCAGTGAACAAAATGTTTTTTGTCATGTTTATAATCTTCAGCAACATGCTAAAATGAATTATTATAAGTATCACTTATATTCTAAACTTAAGTGGTTTTTTGCTAAATTGGTTTAATTCAGATTGTGCTTATCAGCTATTAATATTCTTTTAGTGGCCGTTAATGCTTTGTGGGCCTTTAAAGTATGTCTGGGAACATAGGTTGTTCCTAGGAGACTGAATATCTACCTTATTTCATAAAGTCTAAGGTGCTTTGAAGGTGTGCTTTCTTAGTCTTAGTTAGTAAACTGAGTCGGTGAGAGGTAAGCACACAGCCACCTCACAATATCACCTGGTGGTAATGATTATAAAGCACCATTGAGTATCAGGGGCATTCTAATTTCAGATAAGTTTAAATATGAATAAATGCATAATTTGGAATTGTTGAAGTAGGGTTTTGAAGTCATTAACTAACTTTAAAAGGACAGCTATGATAATCGTGTTCAAATTTTCTATGATTAGACTAATGTGGTACACTGAGAATTTTCCATTTGATCGTTTTGAGTTTGCAATTGCTTTTTATTTTCACTTTATATACTATTCAATGGTCCATTTTCAGATTGATGTAATAGAATTTACATTCATCCGAGAGATAATTTTTTATGTAATATAAAACGCTATTAACTTTCACTATCTAGATTCCAAGAAGATGTATATTGGCCTAGTTACTTTGGGCAGGGATACAGGCAAATTTTTTTTTTTTTTTTGTAGTACAGTGTTAAGTCTGATGTGTCCATTTACTCAGTGTCCATTAGGAAAAGATTTGTGATAATAGGTGAAATAAACACAAGGATATTTAACTATGCTCTTTTCCTACCTTGTACCATTACTTACACATTCTACAAGCACAGTTCTAATGATGGTATTTCTTCATTCACAATGTTTTCATGCAGTTTAGAATGATGGACCTCTTTGCAGTAGGAATAGAAAGGGAGGGATGATGCAGGGAAGGTAACAATTATTTTTATCCTCAAGCTCTATATAGTTTGATTTTTATTTTTATGTGCATTTATGATTTTTATAAGAAATAAGTACATCTTATAAAATACGACTTCATATTACTTATATGGAGATAGGGCATTTGGCATTCTTCATGGTCCATTCAAAACTTCTTTGGATTTCCATTTCTAACTAAATTATCCCTTACTCTAGCCATACTTCTCTACTCTTTGTATTAATTAAGTCTTCTACATTCTCAGAACTTTCCTTAATTTCTCCTTCTGTTTTATCCACCCTTCAAAGCTAAGCCCAGATCCCACCTATTTAAACATTTTCAGCTCCCTCCATAGTAAGTTCCTCTCACTTCACTACTTTGCAATGGCAAATACCTGTATGAATAGCACTTATTAGAGGCCACCTTTTGTTATGTGTCTGATTTTCCTGTTAGATTTTGGGTTGTATGATATTCTATAGTGCAGAGTACAGACATACAATGAATGTGTTCTGAGTTGAATCCTTATGTATTTTTAAATATATGTATTACTTTTTAATGCTTCCCCAGAGACACTATGTAGTAATTTTGTTAGAATTAGTAATACGTTAGACTGTTCTACATTTATGTTTTCATTCTCAACATGTATCCACTATTTTCTAAAGTATAAGAATTATTTCATGCCCTAGCCTGTTTGGCTCAGTGGATAAAGTGTTGGCCCATGGACTGAAGAGTTCTTGGTTCAATTCTGGTCAAGGATACACACCTCTGTTGAAGGCTTAATCCCTGGCCCTGGTTGGGGCAAGTGTTGGAGGCAAACAATTGATGTGTCTCTATCACATCAAAGTTTCTCTATGTCTCTCCCCTCCTTTTCACACTCTCTAAAAATCAATGAAAAAATATCCTTGGGTGAGGATTAAAAAAAAAATTATTTCTTTGCTGGCTATTATCCCATAGTGCAATAATTGTCCAAAAGACAGTAATTGCATAGATATTCTTTTTTTCACTATCTGTTTTATTTTTAATTTATTATATAAATTTTATGATTATGCAGCCTTACATTTAAGAGTATTTTTTAAATAATGTGTTTTATTTCTTTGTAGATTGCTTCCTCAGAATGTTGGACTTCTTTATGTTGGAGGTTATGAAAGACCGTTTGCACAAATCAAGGTATTTTCCAGTATACTTTTTTCCTAGACGTAGTTCACTTGTTCAGAACTCGTTAAAATTCGGCAAATAACCATCAACATATCAAAAATATTGTGTTTGTGAACAATGACTTATATTTGCTTTTGCATATCTCTGCTAAAGAAGCAAATCGGTTTTGTAAAGAATTATTTAAATATTTTTGCCCATAGTAGAGTTGATTTTGATGAAAGTACTTCAGTGATTAGTTATAAGAAGAGTCAAATTTAGAGCCATTGATTAATGTTTTAGATTACTCCTTTTGCCCTTAAAATTTGACAGCTTTATTGAGATAATTAACATTCAAAAAAGTGTACATATATAAAGTGCACAATTTGATAAATTTTGACATGCTTACATTTCTGAAATCATTACCCCCAAAGTTTCCCTGTGCCCCTTTGAAATCATTCTCCCTCCCTTTGTCTTTCCTTTTTCCCTTTCAGTCCTCAGGTGACCACTGATCTGAATGTGTAATTATAGATTAATGTACATTGTCTAGAATCTATCTCTTCTCTATATATAAAAGCCTAAGCAACCAGCCAACCAGCTGGTAGCTATGATGTGCACTGACCACCAGGAGGCAGACGCTCAATGCAGGAGCCGAAACCACAGGCATGGAAACATGGAACAGACTGATGAATTTCAGAGTGGGGAGAGGGGAGGGTGGGAGGAGATTAACCAAAGGTATTATATGAGTACTAGAGGCCTGGTGCACGGGACTACCTTGGTCTGGCCTATGGGGATCCGGCCAAAACTGGCTCTCTGACATCCCTGAGGGGTCCCGGACTGTGAGAGGTTGCAGGGCAGGCCAAGGGACTTCACTGGTGCATGAATCTGTGCACTGGGCCTTTAGTCTATACTAATAAAAGGGTAATATGTTAATTAGGTCAACATCTTTCAGATGTCCTTCCGCACAAAGCCACAGTGGCGGGGGCAAGGCAGAGGCAGTTAGGAGTGATCAGGCCAGCAGGCAGAGGTGGCTAGGGGTGATCAGGTCAACAGGGGAGCAGTTAGGAACATCAGGCTGGCAGGCAGAGGTGGTTAGGGGCAATCAGGCAGGCAGGCAGGCTGGTGAGCAGTTAGGAACCAGCGGTCCTGGACTGCGAGAGGGATGTCCCAGATTGGAAAGGGTGCAGGCCAGGCTGAGGGGAACCCCCCTCCTCCGTGCACAAATTTTGTGCACCAAGTCTCTAGTTTTATATAAGGGGAATCATACAGAATTCTGTGCCCCACCCTTCTTGGCTTATTTCACTCATCATAATTATTTTGGGATTCATTCATGTTGTTCCACTTATGATAGTTAAATCCTTTTTATTGCTGACTAGTATTTTATTATGTGGTTAGTGCACATAATATTTTTTCACCTGTTGATGGACACTTGGGTTTTTTTCTGCTTTTTGACTATTTAAAATAAAACTACTGTGAACATTTGTATACATGTCTCTGTATGGATATATAGTTTCATTTCTCATTGGTAAATACCTAAGATGAGAATAGCTGGGAATACAGCCTATGACAATTGTATGTTTATGAAACTACCAACTTATTTTCCTACCAGCAGGATGTGAGAGTGCTAGTTCCTCCACATCTTCATCAACATTTGGTCAGTCGTTTTAAGTTTACCCATTCTTGTGCATATGTGGTGGTATTTGTAGTTTTAATGTGTATCTTCTCATGTGCTTCTTTGCCATCTACACATCTCTAGTGAAGTGTGTTCAAATCGTGCCATTTTAAACTTGCTTTTTGTTTTCTTACTGTTGAGTTTTGAGCATTCTTTGTATCTTGTGGATAGAAGTCCTTTATTAGGTATGCAATTTGCATATATTTACTTCCACCAACCCCACACACACTACCTTAATTAATGTAGCTTTACAGTAAGTCATGCAGTCAGGTAGTATAAACCCTGCAACTTTGTTCTTCCTCAGAGTTGTTTTGGCTCACCTATAGGTTCCATGTGAATTTCAGAATCATCTTGTCAACTTTAATAAAAATGCTGGCTAGAATTTTTATTTGGATCATGTTGAATTTATAAATCAGTTTGAGGAGAAATTACATCTTAACAATGTATTGACTGTTTTAATCCATGAAGACTATATGTTTTTTCATATATTTAGATCTTTACTGTCTCTCAGCAATATGTGTTGTTTCAGTGTATTGGTCTTGTGAATTTTTAAATAAATTTACCTATAAATATTTTATATAAATATTAAAAGTACTTCAGTTTTAATATTTGCATTGCTAGTATATATAAAGATGATTAAATTTTGTGTTTACTTTAAATCCTATAGTTTTATTACACTCTATTAGTTCTAATAGCTTTTTTGTACATTTCATAGGATTTTCTTTTTTTTTACATATATTTTTGTTATTGATTTCAGAGAGGAAGGGAGAGGGAGAGAGAGATAGAAACATCAATGATGAGAGGGAATCATTGATTAGCTGCTTCCTGCATGCCCCCTACTGGGGATCGAACCTGCAGCACAGGCATGTGCACTTGACTGCAATCGAACCTGGGACCCTTCAGTCCACAGACTGAAATTCTATCCACTGAGCCAAACCAGATAGAGCCATAGGATTGTCTACATAAGTGATTATGTCATCTAATAAAGATAGTTTTCCTTCTTTTTTTCTGATTGGATGCCTTTTATTACTTTTCCTTACATTGTCACACTGGCTAAAACTTACAGAACAGAGTTGAGTAGAAATGATAAAAATAGACATCCTTGTCTTGTTCCTGATCTTGGAAAACATT
>PVJC01043402.1:0-14529 GCA_004026665.1 Murina feae
TGTAATTATAATTAAATTAAAATAGTTAAAAACAATGGTTAGCTTCCAAAAATTATTTCAGGGAGAGAGTGTGTGTATATATATGCATGCAAATACATATTCATATACACATGAATAAAAGGAAAAAAAGTGTAATGGAAAGAAAACTAGACTGGAAACTAGAAAATTCCCATTTAGTTTTCTAGCTTTGTGATCCTTCTGAGTCTCAGTTCCTTCACCTGAATGATAACGAACATGACAATTTAAAATATTTGATTTGATTTACACTTTTATTCATCACTCTATGCAGATAATTTAATTTGATCTTCATAAGAATTCTGAAGAACAGTATTATTTCTATTTTATAGATGAAGAATCTGAGGCTTAGAGAAGTTAATCGGTTCAATGTATGAAAATAATACAATAAATGAACTTAAACTAAGCATTTCTTCACATAAAACATTTTAACATCTACAGCCAAAACGAGAGGGGAAAAAATCCAATACAATTTCAATTCCTAATAATTTTGTTTTGAGTTACAAAAACTATTTTATAGATGAGTACAGACTGACCATTGTAAACATGCATGCACACACACTCACATCCTAAACTTTAAGATATAACCTATTTTGATTTAAAATTTTAGTCTTATAATCTCCTACACCACTTACCCGACTAACAGTGTGATCTTTATCTGTAATCTCTTGTCTATTTCTTGAAGCAGCTTTCTTGCTTTCTTGGGTCAATTCAAAGTACTGTTCTTCTAAAAGCCCTCGAGCCAACTGCTCAGACTCAGCTTTTGTTTCTGCTAGATCCAGCTGAGTAGCAAGAGTTTCTCTGTAATACATTTATAAAAGAAATGGATACAAATAAATGCTTTTCTATTGCACAGTGATTGCCATGAACAGTCTTATAGTTGATGAAATCACATGAGCTGGTACGTCTTCTCTCAAAGGGTGACTGAGCTCAAAATCAACTCTTCTAGAACCTGAGATTTAGCACATCTTACATCCAACTAGTATTAGAGAACCTGAGCCATCCTTTTTTATTTTATTGACTTTTTTAAATAAGGAGGAAGGGAGGGAGGGAGGAAGGCAAGGAAGAAGAGGGAGGGAGAGAGAAAGGGTGGAGGGAGGGAGGATAGATACACTGATTAGTCAGTCACCTCCCATATGTGCCCTGACTGTGGATTGAACCCAAAACCTAGCTATGTGCTCTGACCAGGAATCGAGACCACAACCTTTTGGTGTACGGGATGACACTTCAACCAACTGAGCCACCTGGCCAGGGCAGTAAAGAACTCTTTAATGTTTAATAATCAATAATCTGCTATTGTGCTTAGAAAAAATAAAGCAATGGCAAGTAGTCTACTTTTGAAAAGGAATTTGTTGTGGATTTGGAATGGAAGGTAGCATGGCACAGGGGAAAAGTCCCTGGCTTGTAAATCAAGAGGCCAACTTTGTTCTTCCCACCCTTCCCCTTTAATCTTTATTGTTGAAAGTATTACATAGGTCCTCCTTTTTTCCCCATTAACCTCCTCCAGCCACTCCCCCTTATCCCTGTTCTATCACTAACTAATTGACAGGGACAATGGACAAGTTCCTTACACTACCTGGAGCTCAACTTAATCAACTCTGTAAAATAAAGAGAGTTAAACTAAATTACTGTTGAGGTTCCTCCCAGTTCTGAAATTCAATGAGATAATAAGTCTTATGAAAAGATTTACAAACCACTATAACCTATTCTAGGAAAACTACTTGAGAATTACACTTTTAAGTCTTCAGAAATGACATTCAGATCAGGACCAAATCACTTCAGTTTGCCTGATCTTTTTTCCCCAAAGAGCCTCTCCTCAATAAGCTATTCTGGTCATGATTGTGCTGTCTGAATATATCAGGCTCTATAAATGTTTGCTAAATGAATGCCTTCCACCTGTTTTCTACTAAAGAAGTGATACAAATTAAAATTTTCTGTCTCAGGCCTAAGGAGAAAGATATACTGTAATAACTAATAAGTATGTGTGTGTGTGTGTGTGTATATATATATATATATATATATATATATATATATTTTTTTTTTTTTTTTCATTTGTTCAATAAATATTTATCTGAATGCTAGCACGTGCCACATACTGTTCAAGGAATTAAGGCATGCAAGCAGCAGAAATACAGTTACTGGTCTTAGAAAGCATACATTATTAGAGTGATACAGACAATTTACAAAAATAAATATACAGTATGCCAGAGAATCTTATCTAATAAAAGCATAATATTGAAATTGACCGTTTCTTTGGGATGCCTAAGCCACGCCCACCAGCCAATCAGAGTGGCTATATGCAAATTAACCCAGCCAAGATGGAGTCCAGCACTCACGGAGCTGAGTAAACAGGCAGCTTCCATTGCAGCAGGAGTAAACTGTTTGCCGGCCACCTGGGCTTCTCTCGGCTCCAGGCAACAACGTATTTGCAACATTGTCTCAATTATAGAAGCCTCGGAGCTAAAGCAAACAGCAGTCCTGCCTAGAGTCTACTAAGGCAACAATGTCTCAATTATAGAAGCCACAGAGCTGAAGCAGACAGGAGGCTCCGTTACCTGCCTAGGCCTCGGCTTAAAGAAACAGTGTATCTATTAAAGAAGATAAACAAACCCCAGAAACCTGCTTCCAGCCAGCCTTGCTGGGACATTGGGTCAATGGGAGCTGTGGGCAGCCTGAAAGCCTAAAAACGCCCCTCAGCCCGTCACGCAGGCTGGCCACACCACAATGGGGTGAGAGACCCCACTGGGAGGGCTTGGCCAGCCTGCAGACAGCCATCAGCTCCTCACCAAGGCTGGCCAGGTACCCCAGTAGGGACCCAAAACCTGAAGAGACTGTGGACAGCCTGAAAGTCTGAAAACGGCCCTCAGGCCCGCATCCCACTAGGGGGCTTGGCCAGCCTGCAAACAGCCATCAGCCCCTTACCCAGGCTGGCCAGAAACGCCAGCAGGTGGACATCCCCAGAGGGGTCCCAGACTGCGAGAGGGCACAGGCCGGGCTGAGGGACCTCCCGAGTGCACAAATTTTTGTGCGCCGGGCCCCTAGTAATAATAATAATAAAAAAAGATGGAAGAATGTGGGTGCTATATAAAATGTGGTCATTATTTTGAAGTCCTTTCTGCTCAGATGCATTTGAGAAGAGATATGAAATAAGAGAGTAAGCCATGTAGGTAGCTGGGAATACAGCGTTTGGGCAGAGGAAACATCTAATAACAAATGCCCTAAGGTGGGTCTGAAGGAAGCTAAAGTGAGAGATGGGTGAAAGTTGTAAGAGACATAGCAAGAGAAGGGGAAAGGAGATGGTGGAGGGAAGAACACACATTATAAGGCTTTCTAAAACAATATAGGGACTTTGGCTTTTATTCTGTGTTCTATTTTTAAAATTCTGGCTGCTAGACTGATTAGACACTAGGGGGACAATGGCAGAAACAGGATACCAGTTAGGAAAGTATTGAAATAATCAAGAATAGAAATGATATTGTGGATCGGTTTGATAAATGGTACAAATGAATGATCAAGATTCTGGACATATTTTTAAGTTACAGTTAGGAGAATTTATTGATGGACTGCATGTGGAATCTTAAAAAAAAGAATCTAGGATGATTTCAAGTTTTTGACTTAAATAACTAGGAATAATAGAATTACTAATACTGAAATGGAAAAGACAGGGAGGAGCAGGTTGGCAAGGTGAGGGAATCAGTTATTTTTTCTGGCCATGTTACATGTGAGATTCTTATTAAGTACTCAAGTGGAGAAGTACTAGTGGACTCTTGCTATTTAAAGTTGTGAGGCTGGATAAGAATAAGCAGGGAGTGCTTCCTTGTTCTCTAAACTTTAAAGGTTTCAGAGATGCAAAAGAACAAAGGAGCAAGGAGGTTGAGAAACAGTAGTCAGTTCAATAGGAGGAAAATACTCTGATGTAACCAAGCCAAGTGAACTTTTGTCAAGAGAGAAATCAACTATGTCAATTGCTGCTGTTAAATAAGGACTCAGAATTGACTATTGTATTTAACTTTAGGAAGTTCCCTGTGATCTTGAGAAGGGTTATTTTAGTAGAGGGAGTGCAAATATCTGACTGAAGTAAACTCAATGGGGGAAGAGGACCTGAAGAGAAATGGTAGCCCCTTTCAGGAAGTTTGCTATAAAAAGACACAGAAAAATGAGAGGATAGCTGGATAGCAAAAAAAGAGGGTAAAAAAAAAAAAAATTAAAAGAGGGTGTTGTTTTTTTAAGGAGAAATTTGTCTGTAGGTTTAAAGAACAACAGGAATGATTATAGAAAGAAAAAATTGACTTAGGAAAGATGAGAGAATTATTGGAGTCAAATTTTAAGTAGACAAGTGATAGGATAAAAGGGCTGCCTTTAGGTAAAAGCACATTTTGTCCATTTATATCAATTAAAAGGAAGGCAGGAGTTAAGAGGTACAGATGTAGATAGGTTAGTAGCACAGGTGGTGAGGGAGAGTAGATGTTCTCTGACATCAAGGAAGCAAGACCATTTGCTGAGGATGAGGAAAGGCTGTTGAAGATCTGAGGAGAGATATAAAATAGTTGTCTAGAAGAGTAGGTTAATTAGTATATTAGGTAAAGATAGGAAATATTGCCACTAGTAAACCTATGAATACTAAGGGTGGTTCTGTACTATTAAATTACAGGCTTCAGATGAATAACATTCTCATCTGGAGTTACCACTTGACATCAAATTTGGAATAAAGTATTGAAGTTATTCTTTAAAATGCCAGAAAACCTCTTTATCCCAAATTACATTTCTATATAATTGTACAAAAGAAAGCAAAGAATGATAAGGTGTTTTAAGGATAAAACTATCTGTAGCTGTTTTATCCAAGCTTTCTTCACAACTCTCCATAGTGACAGACCTGTCTTTACCTGATGTTTAAGGTCAATCTCTCACCTTTCTTCCCCCTATCTCCTCAAAGAACTAGAATAATTCCTGATTCTTCTCGGTTATAAGACTACAGGCAGGGGCCTTGTTCTTGTTCACTGATATATTCCAAATGCCTATAAAAGTCTCTGGCCCACAGAAAGTGCTCAGAAATTTTGTTTGAATCAAAGAATAGATGTGCAACTTTTCCCACTCTTATTTCCTTCCCATATCTTATTTAAATACTAGAGGCCTGGTGCACAGATTCATGCACTGGTGGGATCCCTCAGCCTGGCCTGTGCCCTCTCGCAATCCGGATTCCTGGGGGGCAGTCCAACATCGCCTGGGGGATGTAGTAGTGTGTAAAGTGGCAGGCGGCTGAGGAGGAGCCTGAGCCCAGGCCAAGTGCTGCACCACTCCTGCTCATCCCAGCCCTGGTGCGCCTGCTGCCTGCTGCTGCTTGGTAGCACTGCTGCAGAGGCGGGAGAGGCTTGCACCTCTGCAGGTGTGCTCACCAGCCAGCCGTAAGCCCGACATCTGGCGCCCATAGGTCAGCTGGGCGGCGCTCCTATTGTGGGAGCTCACTCACCACCAAGGGGCAGCTCCTGCATTGAGCATCTGCCCCCTGGTGGTCAGTGCACATCATTGCAACCAGTCAAACGGTGAACCAGTTGAACAGTTGCTTAGCATTTTATATATATATATAGATGCTCAAATTTCTGCTATCTTTAAAAATAAATGGCTCTTCTTCACACTCTCCTCTAGCTACTGCTCTATCTCCTTGCCTTAGCAACCGCATTTTCTTGAATTTTTAATTTAACAAATATTTATTGGGCATCTACAATGTTCTAGTTGCAATTCTAGGTGCCAGGCATATAGCAATATATTAGAATTCAGAACAAAACATTTGAAAATTCCTTCCAATATTAAGCTAAAGTTGGTAGAAAGAGAAAAACAATCAAGAAAATAAGTAAACAAATTCTAAAATGCTAGAGGCCCGGTGCACGAATTTCATGGGGGGGGGGGGGGGGGGAGGGTCCCTCAGCCTGACCTGCACCCTGTCCAATCTGGGAGCCCTCAGGGGAGCCCTCTCCAATACGGGAGCCCTGACGGCTTAGGCCCACTTTCTGTGGTTCTCTGCTCTCTACGGTGCCTGAGCTCTCTGTGCCCACTGCTCAGATGCTCTCAGCACCCAGAGGCCCTCTGCAGCCAGGGTGGGAATGCTTGCTTCATCACCATGGCAACAAAACAAGCATTCCGCCAGGCTGCTTATGCTGCCCACTCTCAGCAGTCGCCCTTCCCCCCACCCCTCAAGAACTGTGGGACTCCGGCAGGGCTGAGGGGATTAGGCACCACCATCTTTGTTAATTTGCATATTACCCTTTTATTAGATAGACTAATAGGAGGCAATAACTGCAACAAAGGAAAATAAAAAAGGGGAGAAAGCACTGAACTGGCGCTGTAATATAATGGGTTGGTGTGGGGAGCATTTGCAATTTTGAAAAGGTATTCAGGAAGGGTTCTCTGTGATGTCATTTAGACCAAAATCTGAAGAGGGTAGAGGAACAAGCCACATAGTCAAAGGAAACTGTTCTAGGCAGAGGAAAAAGCAAGTTCAAAGGCCCTGGGGCAGGAGTGTAACTGACAGGTTTGTTAAATAGTAAGGTCAATATGGCTGCTGTCTACACACTGTCTCTACTTCCATTTTTCCCATTTGTCTCAATCCACCTTAATTGAGATCTACTCTCATCATTATTTAGGAATTGTTCTCACCAAAGTACCTAACAACCTTAAATATAATGGAAAATTTATTTTTTTTCTTGACATTTCTGAGTACTTGGCACTTTAAATCATTTTCTCTTTTTTGAAATAGTCTATTCCCCTAGTGTTTGTGATATCCTCAGTGTGGTTTTCTTCTTGTATTACTGGTGATTTCTTACTTTCCCTTCTTCTGCCCAGTACTTAAGAGTACAGGAGCTAGATGTCTGTCCACAGCCTTTATGTCTTCTAATCATATACTAGGGGGTTACTGCATGGGACCAAATGAGTCCACATAAGTGCCCCCTTACCGCCCTCTAGACATACACACACAAAATACATTTGGGCCAACATTTTGTGTAACAATTGAGATTTTGGGCTTCTCTTAAAAAATCAGATCTTGAAATATTGCATCAGTGCATCAGTGTTACCATGTGGCAACAAGTAGTGATAACTGGGACATAAACTCTTCATTTTGTTATCATCATTACAACTCAAACAATGAATATACCCATACTTAGATCCAACTAATTTCAATCCAGCTAAATGTATGGTATCATAGGCTCATGAGTTTATAATCTCTGATATACATAATTATCTTAACAAATGTCATCTAAGTGGTTTTAGTATGCAAGAATTGTCAAATAGCTTCAAGCCCTTATCATTTCTCTGTGTTCTGAAGCAGTAAACCCAACTCTCTGGTAACCATTTCTCTTTGGACATTCCATAGGCACCTCAAACTCAATAGGTCTGAAATGGAAATATCGTCTCCCCTCTTTTCACAATTTGGTGTTCCTTAACTCTGGAACTAGCATTACCATCAACACAACTGCTCTGGTCAGAAACTTGAGAGTTGACCTGAAATTTTCCCTACCTTTCACCCACACTCCCCCAAATCCACAAGTACTACTGTTTCTACTCTCCTATTTTTCCCCATGCACTTGCCTCTTCTTTTATTGTGAATTTCCACTATAATTTTACATCTAGGTTATTTCAATGGCTATATAAGTGTACAACCTATATCCACCCAGCTTTGACTCACTCCAATCCATTCTCCACTCTAAAACGTAAAGCTTTGTAAAACACCATCTTGTCAATCCCCAGCTTAAAATTTTCATTCATTCATTCATTCATTCATTCATTCATTCATTCAAATTTATTGAATACATATTCTTTGCAAGGCCTTAATTTAGGCAATGTAGATATGCAACAGAAACAAAACTCCCCACTCTTCAATGTTTGATAATTCCAAATGCCTTAGCACGACACACAGGCACTTCGTAATCTGACTTGGGTTTTTTCCTCTAGTATTACCTGTCACCAACTGTCTCCCTGCCTGTAAACTAAGCCATCTGCTGTTGTCCAAATCAGACTGGCTTTTGCCTATACTTCCTCCTTCCCCATTCCCTGGCAAATCCTTCTTTTTCTTAGTTGTCACTTAGGAAATGTTCTCTGAATCCCACATGGTATAATGAGGTATATCCCTTCAATATGTTCCAATAGCACTTCGTCATAGTCATCTACATTAATTGTATCTGTCAGCCTAGATTCTGAGGCAGTTGAAAATGAAAACCATAACTTACTAATAATTATATCGTTGGCATGAAGGACAATGAGTGGTTAGCACAATAGTAATGATAAATATATTTCTATTAAATAGGTCAAACAGGGGCAAACATGTCAATCCTCTAAACAATACCGTACACAGTAGATTGGGTACTCCTATCACAGTGAATGCACACAACCTGGGATTGCATATTGCACCGTAAACACCATACAAATGATAGGCCACAGGCTATACTCTACCACAGGAGTCTATCACCATCACAGGGATTGACCAGGAAACATAACTCTGTACCTACTTTAGACTTCACCTAATATGTTAAGGATCTAAGCACTGAATGTCCATATTACTAATGACACAAATAGGAAACTGGACATTATAAAGTCACATATGAGGCAGTCTTGTCCCCTCTAAAGATCAAATATGAACCTGATTAAGCCTCCAGATTAGGAATGTCCAATTGAATTTTCTACAATGATGGAATGTTCTACACTTGTGTTGTCCAATATGGTAGACAATAACCACATGCAGACTATTAAGAACCTGAAATGTGGCTAGTACATCTGATGAACTAAAGTTTTAATTTTATTTAAATGGATTAAACTTTAAATTTAAATGGCTACATGTGACTAGTGTACCACACTGGACAGCACATTTAACCACTGAATTGTAGGAAACATAGAAAGAGGATGAAAATATTCAGTAACTATGGAAATAAAATCAATAAAATCACAATTGAGGAAAAATATATACGATGAACAATCCATTCTTTCAACAAATAACTGTTAAGATGATACTCTTGTGGTGGGGAGGAAGAAAGATTTAATTAGAAAGGGGATATAGTGGAATTCTGTGGTGGAGAGCAAAGTTTCATCTCTTCCATGGATGGTAGTTATAATATTTGTCATATAATTCATAAAACTATACATGTTTATTATTTTATGGATTTGTTTACTTCAACATTAAAGTTAAATTTTCAAAATTTCTTTCAACTCTAGCTGGTTTGGCTCAGTGGATAGAGTGTTGGCCCTTGTACTGAAAGGTCTCAGGTTTGATTCCTCAGGTCAAAGGCATGTACCTGGGTTGTAGGCCCGAATCCCAGCCCCAGTTGTGGGAGGCAACCAATAGATGTGTCTTTTTCTTTCTTTCTTTCTTTTTTTTAAAAATATATTCCATTGATTTCTCACAGAGAGGGATAGAGAGCCAGAATCATCAATCAGTTGCCTCCTGCACACTCCCCACTGGGGACATGCCCGCAACCAAGGTACATGCCCTTGACCAGAATCGAACCTGGTACCCTTGAGTCCGCAGGCCAACGCTCTATCCACTAAGCCAAACCGGTCAGGGCTAGATGTGTCTTTTTCACATCAATCTCTCTCTCTGTCTCTCCCCATCCCTTCCACTCTCTAAAAAATCAATGGAGAACATCCTCAGGTGAGGATTAACAATAAATAAATTAATTAATTTAAAGTGTGGTTATATGAAAAGAGAGTATGATGCCAGAAAACTAGTTCCAGTGTTTGTTCTGACACTAGATATGAGAAGTAATTATACTGAAGTAGCTTTAAAGGTCTTCTCTTTCTAAGGCACATATGCAATAAAAATTAACCTTCATAATAGGTTAATTTCACATGAGGAAGAATTTAAATACTTTTATGTAACATAAAATTACTTGTGAATACAGCATGAACTATTTATATACAGAACAAGGAATCCAATGAACAAAATTAACAGATGAATAAAACAGAATCAGAGTCATGGAAATATGGAAAAGATTGACAAATCTCAAAAGGAACAGGGGAGGAGAGGTGGGAAGAGATTAACCAAAGAACTTATATGCATATATGCATTACCTGTGGACAGACAATAAAGTGTTGAAGGCCTAGGGCAGGGTGGGAATTGGGTGCAGAGAGGCAATAGAGAAAAAAAGGGGATATCTATAATACTCTCAACAATAAAGATTTAAATAAAATGTTTAAAAAAGAGAGACCTCTGAAAACAATTTACTGTTACAGTTTAGTGAATCTCTGTACAATTGCTACAAAATTATCTTTTTAATGTAGAAAATTATCTTTCACCATAAAGATAAACTTCAGCCTATATCTAGTTTGATTTGTTTTGAATTAACCCAACATGATTTGCTATATCATCGCCATCAGAATAATGGCACATCTACTATCTATCTTTAAATTTTAAGTTAAGAATGTTTTGTTGTAATACTGAGTTTTGTTCTAAAATAAAATAAACATACTTCTCATTTTGTAGTTCCTGTATTTTCTTTAAATTTTCTCTGTTTTTTTCTTCAATTTCTTCCTTAAGTTCCTTTACCTGGGTTTTATAAAGTGTCTGCAAAACAAGTGGTGAGAAAAAAATTAGTGTCTATCATGGGTTAAAAAGAGTTGGTAGTTTCTTATAAAGTTAAATAACTAACAGATGATCCAATAATTCCAATCCCAAGTATTTAAATGGTAGAACACAAGTGTGGCAACCAAAAGAAACAAACAAAAAATTCAGAGGCTTCAAAAAAGCCTCAAACCTGTAAATGGCCATCAACGGTAGCAGCAAAAATAACTTGGCCTGTAACAAATGAGTTAGAGTGATTTCTGTGGAGAAAAAGCAAAACAGATGCATAAAATGCATATAGAGCCAAACAGGAAAAATCTCTTGAACAAATGTATGTATGCAGACTACTCTAATATGCCTACATGAACCACACGTGATAATACGGTCACTCTAAACCACCCAAACTTGCTACCAGGTGGGCAGAACCCTAAACAAAAAGTCGCATACGTAGCTCTAGAGTTTGATGGCAATTCTGGAAATAACTGCACAAAAATGGTCATTTCTTTACAACTTAACAGATCATTAACTCAGATTCAGAAATGAAATGTAGAAATAGATATAAAAGGGAGAAAACAGCTTTATAATCATTTAAAAAAGAACCACAGTTCACATTAATAATCTAAATATCTTGTTTTAAGTCAGGTTTTGAAACAGTCCAATGTTAAAAATGTTTCTCACCGAGAAATATTGTTCAGCTTCAAGTTGATCTTGTAGTTCCCGCATCTGTCCTTCATTTCCTCTATATTGTCTTCAGACAAAAGAGAAAATAGTAAACACATGCTCCTATTTATAGCAGACTTTATATTATTCTTTGTTTCATAAAGTTGCTAAAATATAAAAGGTTTACTAAAATGACCTTTGTTTTACAAAATCATTAATTACACAGTATTACTTCAATATTTATATTTGGTTAGACCATACTGTCTGGTTCCATTTTGCTCCTTATAAAATGATATTATACAAAGCAGAGGGAAGCCTTTTCTAATGAAGGTGACTTTGGGGAGACGATTAATTGTGTATTAATGCAAATTACACAAATAAAAATGATTTTTTGAGGTAAATTTTTGTAAAGAAAAGCATTCTTAGGGATACATTTAAAATGTTTTATGTGTTAAGTAAACCATTACAAACAAAGGACATACAATACTTAATATATAATAACAAATCAGTACTATATATTATGACCAATTTTTTAAAAAAGGCAGGGGGAGGTGGGTAGAAATGAATAATCAGGTAAGGAAAAAGAAGGAAGAAAAGAAACACGGACAACTAACTACATGTATAGAATACATATATACATAAACACAACTGGATAAAAAGGAACAGACTCAAAGAAGACAGTGACACAATGTATCCCATAGACAGATTTTCAAAGATGACAATTTCATCTGCAGTTGCTAGGTTTTCATATTAGGTATTAATAGCTTTGTATTTTTAGCATCTAACAAGGCATATGGTTGATAGAAGGTACATAGTAAATGATCATTGAATGATGAATTAATTTTGGAAGAAAACTACAAAATATATTGCTTGGTGAGAATAGTGGCTCTAAAAGAAAAAAAGAATTTCATGAATATAAATCTAACGAAGTCAAAACTGACAATTTTATCCAAGAATCAGTGTTTTACATGAAGCTGGCAAATGAAGATATTATAACATAAATTTGGAGGATATAAACATGCATGGTTTGCATATTAAATTTTTGAAGCATGTCCTTATACAATTTCTGAAAGCAATACTGACACCTTGCTTTGTCTCCATTCCAAATAAGCAGGCACATCAGATCTCAGAACAGGAGAAAAACAGCACTTTGCATTCTCAGCACAGTTGTACTGAGATGAACCAAAAGAAAACAAAACAAGCAAATACAGAGTCATCATGTCTAATTCTAGCCTTTAAAGTAAACCTTGAACATTTCCTGTGAGGTACTGCATCTATAATAAAAAGGTCATCCATGATATTAGAAATTCACATGTGAAAAAAGATGACTTTTGCAGATATGAAAATCGTGAGAAAATTGTGGAGTTTTTTTCACCATAAACGGACTTACTATAAAGAAGTAGCTTTAATTATTTCCTTTTTTCTTCCTTGAAATAACTATTTTTTAATTTAGTAAGTCTGTTCTTCCAAAGACTGAACTCTCCTGTAAAATTTCTTTGCAAGTAAATTACTTTATTTCTAAATGCTTTGTTAAGTCTTCTTTTCACAAATTCTAATTACATAATCTATACACACATAAAATATCAAACACATAAGCAATGGTGAATACAAAAAAAAAAAAAAAATCAAGAATTTTTTTTAAGAATGCTCTTTTGAGACTTACTTTGTAAGCTGAGCTAATTCAAATTCTAATAATCTCTTTGCTTCCAGTAAAGTATTTATTTCCTGTTTCATCTGCTTTTCTAGACCTTTTAAATTGTCTGCCTCAAAAGCTTGAGTTTTCAATTCGTTTTGTAACAACAGTCGCTTATTTGATTCCTGCTCCAACTGCAGAGTGAGATTCTTAACCTATGAATGAGAAAAATGATTAAGATCTTAAATCTCTTTAAGATTAGACATTATTTTAAAGAATACAATCAAATCTCAAATATTATCATGCCTTACACAAATAGAGAATATCAGCATTCTAAACACTCTCCAATATTCTATGTGTTTATGACTGCAGAATTTACTAAGTCAAATTAATACCCAAGTTTCAGATATGGTATCTTAGGGGGGAAATTTTTGGTTTCTTTCTATTCTAACTTGTATGGAAATTTTGGAAGAGTATAAAAGCCACTTTTGGGGGTAACTTCCTAAGAGGTACTTACTTTTACCTGTTCATTCGTAAGTGTTTATGCTCATCTATAACCCTCCAAAGTTTTTGAGGTCTTCCTTAACTACCAGATGTGATTAGTCAAAACACTCCTACAGCACTCACTACTTCCTCTTTTAGATATATGTCATGCTTGTAATTACTATTTTAATATCTGTCTTTCCCTCCAGACTGTAAGTTTCACAAAAGTCAAGACCATACCTCTATTATTCAGTATCCCAACTCCTAGCACAGAAATAGAGGGATAACAGATGGTCAAAAATTATTTTAAGTGACTGAATATTATATTTCAAACTTTCAGCATACATTCTTCCTGGATGCTGACTCTAATTTCTCTTCTTTATATCACATTATATATACAACTAGAGGCCTGATGCACGAAAATTCATGCCAGAGTAGGCCTTCCTTCACCTGGCTGCCAGCACCAGCTTCCCTCTGGCACCCGGGACATGGACTGCCTCATCAGCTTCCCTCCAGCACCCAGGACCTAGGTTTCCCTCCTCGGGCTGCTGGCAGGCACCAGGACCCAGGCTGCTTCCCTCCTCTAGCTGCCTGCAGGCACCTGGGACCTAGGCTGTCTTCCCTCTGGCTTTGTCAGGAAGGAGGTCTGGAATGATGTCTGGTCTAATTAGCATATTACCCTTTTATTATTATAAATTACCAGATGAGTTTTCTTTAAAGAATCTTTTCACCTATAGCTCTCATTTTAAATTTAAAAGACTATTAATACTCTTCTCTGGTCAGATCAAGTTCCCTTTTTTTCCTTACTTACCTATCTTTTAAGTACTCAGTAATCTCTCTTTCATTGTTATCTTCACTGATAATGTTCCCTCCACCAATTCAGACTTCTGACTCTCAAACTATTAACATGTGAGGTCTTTCTCAACCTTTAAAGTAATACTAATAGTAACATTCTGTCCCTCTTTTGTGAAGATTTTCCTGATTATTCTAGTCTTCTCTTTCTCCCTTCTCTAACATATATGTGTAGACTAATTACTTACATTTTCTAAATAATTTCTAAAATACATATAGTAGCCACAAGAATATAATATCATTTTGTCTTTTTATTTATTGCCTTATAAATGTGTACCCTGTGGTTTCTGTCAATCTAAGCCAGTCAAGACTACAATTTAACACCTTTTTGGAATCCTAACAG